>JAVQJF010038809.1:0-14946 GCA_036023855.1 Gadopsis marmoratus | reverse complement strand
GTTTTATTTGTGTCTGTGCATTTCATAGGACGCATGTATTTAAGCGGAATATGTCATCAGCCAGTCGAAGGCAGTGAAGCTTAACACCAGGTGAGCAGCAGATGGCTTTGGGGATTTCATGGAACAGACACATCTACATAAACACAGCAGGTGACGCATAAAAACTAAACACTAGATCACGGATACAATACCCAGGAGGCAGTTTGACCTAGTAACAAGTATTTTAACTGTGTGTGCTTATAAGTATACATCTGGGCTAGCAGAAATTATTCAAACGCTTAGAAAACGCCACCTGTGGATACTGTAACAGGCAGGCATCCTCACTAAACAGCGCACGCGCATTCCAACACACTGCATTTTGTACTTGTATTTATGGAAATGGGCCGTTGCACATTTGTTGTATTTAAACATACACGGCAATAACTTTTAATGGGACAAAAAAACCTCGACTCTATGTATTTCGACCTACCTCTCAGGTTGGGATGCTGCTGTTGTCAGCGGGTGGCTTGACGTTGAACCGGTGCTAGTTGTTCCAGTGGCCCATCTGTGGCGGCGCTGTTCTCTCCTCCTCTGACTGAGTCCGCAGAGGGACGCCCGGCTTTTATAGTCTGCCCCCGGCGCGTGTCGCTGTGGCACGGGGCGGGGCCTGCGGCAGCTCGAGGACACAGGGAAGTGCTGTTGCTCTGATTGGTTGATACGTCCATGGGCTCAGCGCGAGAACCCGGTGGCTTTAATTAATGAACCCGCTCCATGTTAGCTTGTCGGACAGTAACTGATAGAGACAAATGCCATTTAAGAACATTTAAATCATTTAAATCTCATATTGAATGCATTCAGCGTTGTTCTCCCAGCAGCGAAACAAAGTCATCCATCGCAATGATTCTAAATATAAGTAATTCACTGGGTTTCTGCATTTTGTATACAACTTGGTAAAGCTGTGTTTGTTACCATGATAGACACAGCTACCCGACTGCATCAAAGAAGCAGAAGAAGAAGAAGGAAAAAGCCTCACAGCTCAAGAATAAAGTAAATAAACAATGGATAAGTGATCAATGTGGTAGGTGAACAGGGCACAGGATCTGGCTGCATGCTGCCCTCAGCAGATTACATAGACCGTCCAGCCAAAGACCACAGAAAAAATACAGAGGCCTTAGTGATGTGACCTTTAAGGGCAGCCTAGTTTGTTGGATTTATAAGAGACTGACTGAACAGGACAAACAGCAATAAGGGACACTGACAAACTGCCTGCCAGTTTAGTTTAGGGCCATCTTCATAGCGCTAACAATTTCCACTAAGGCCCTGGTGACACAAGTAGCACAAGCCTGCCATCAATTGACAACCTAAATACACTGTCGGGTAGGGGTCACGGAAAATTACCACATATTTAAAGGTAGTTAATGGATCCCTGAATTAAGACATTTTAGAAATATTTTCCTGTTGACTACAAGACTGTCTGACTACAAGAAGAAAAAAGAATTTCTGGCAAGAAGAATGTTTAGCCTTCACCTCCATCGACCAGCCCATCACCACAATGCAGACACCTATACAGGTAATACAACATAACATTACATAAACCCTGTCAAGCATTACATCTTTGCCAGGCACTGTGTATCATACTTTCTATTTAAAGTCACCAAAATCACCAAAAGTGTGAGACGATTCTTTGGGACAGCTGAAAATGTCCATTTTGAGTCATTCAGAGCATATAATATACATCAAATACTAAGTTTTTGTTGCATTATTATCAAGTCTATCTGCTTCCTTTTTTGTATTTCAGAGTAACCTAAGAATGCACACGGCTGGTGCATCTTTCCTGCAGCACCACCACCACCACCACCACCATCATCATCATCATCATCATCATCATCATCCCATTCTCTCCCCTCTCTTGATCTTCAGCAGCACATTAGAAGGTGAGTTGCTGGCCAACATGTTAGCCTGTACTCATCCAAAAATAGAGTTTAACCTAGAAGAACGGGACTTAATTCCCTTCCAGTCATGACTTCTAACTTATTTCTTTTACACTTACACTGGAGAGAAGCCGGTTCAGTGCATCGTCTGTGGACAAGCTTTTGCCCAAAAGTCCAACGTGAAGAAACAGATGCAGACGTACAAGGTTCCAAACTGTTCGTGATAATACGTTCTGATATGAATCTGTGTTTGTTTTTTAAAAGTCTTTACTGCTCACACAAAAAACACCCGCACTATTCATGACAAACAATTTGGTTGATGTCATATGCATAAGATTCAAGACACTTAAGACAAACTTAAGGCCCACATTCTGTCACATTCTGGTGAGTGAATAAAACCAATAATAACTGTTACTTAAACAAAGATGACAGATTATTGTTTGAGAAGTTCTGATAAGTCGTAGCATTAATGAAACTTCCTTTGTCACATGATTTGTTTCTTAAATGGCCAGTCTGTTAGCAGAATATCTGAAAAGTGAACCGATTTCTATGAAATAAACAGATCATCTAGATGGTACATTAGTGGTGACTTGACTGCAAATCCTAAGCATATGTTTGCAGAGCCATGAGATTAAATAAAGTGATAGGAATCACATCTTTAGGTGTACTAGTCAGTTTCCACCTCCAAAGCAGCTTAAAATCCAAGAATTGTTTGTATCAATTATCACCGCATTAAACATTCATCTGCAAGTGATCACAGTCAGATGTCAGAAATCAAATTTAATACTAATGTTGATGTTATGTTTATGTTCTACACTCATATTGTACATATTTTTGTGTATATGTGCACATTATCTATATATGCAACTGTATATATCTGACTTGTAAATATTTTGTTTTCCTTTACTTCTTTAGTGCTACTAAAGTGCTATAACTTTAAGTTATATTTTATTGTTTTTATTCTAATTTAAATATATGAACATCTTTTTATACATTTTCTATGTGCAGTAGTGGAAGGGGTTTCAACTGCATTTCATTGTGCAATCCTGTTTCGTAAAATGACAATAAATAAATAAAAATGGATTAACTACAATATTAGGGACACTTGCATTTACTTTCCATTTAGTGAAACTAAATTGTTAATACATTTAAAGGCTGCAGCGCCACCCAAAGGCTCAATATAGCACAAGGTGTCTAATCTTTAGATCAAGTTTTTCTCAGAAATGGCACAAGGGCACCAATCTAAAAGTAAATTAAATCACTTATGTAACCATCAATAACAAAAGACCACACACACTATTCAATTGACTTTAATTGAAAAATCTTAAAAGTACAAAAATACTTATGTTGGTGATATTCTATAACATCGGTAGCATTGTAGCTGCCATTGCTTTGCATCTGTATGTGGAGTTGTACTGTGCTACTGTGTGTTCTACTGTGTTTCTTACTGCAGTCACTTCCAAAGAAATAACTCATAAATTACATGTATCCAACATGCGGAAATATAACATTCACATATTAAGGGAATATTTTTACATTAAAGTTTAAAATAATATTCCATTGCAAATTTAATACATTCTATTAGACATACTGTATTAACAGTCAGAAATGACAGTGGACAAACTCAGGTATACAAGGGAGCAAAATAACATTATTTCATAACTTTACAAAGGTATGAAAAATAATGAATTGTGATATGTTCGAAGGGTCCATCTCATGTGTGTGAGGATCTTCTTTCGAACCCAGAGGTGTCTCCATTATTTGTTGAATTGCCAGTCACCTTGTCCTGTGTGATCCAGACAAGAAACAAGTGATCAATACTCATACACAGAGCTGTGAGAACACCGTGGGCCTGCTCTTCGCAAAAACTCACCTTCACACTGCCGGCCATTTCCTCCAAAGTCTTAAATGTAGAAGAATGTCTGCGGAGAAATGTGAAGACAAATTACACAGAACACATTTGACAATGAGTTTTTTTCCTATATGTCATAACTAACTAATAATTTTGTTTGGCCACACAAATATGACAGTAAGCAGTAAATGTAGGAATTGCAGTGACAAACTCTCGTGTTTTACCTCATAGCCGGCACACTCATAGTGTGGCTCAGGGTGCTGGACAAGAGACAGAAAGAAGGAAGTTTGAGCATTAAAAGTGACAAGTAAGGCTTTAAAACTAAATAAATCATACAGAATCAGCAAAAAAAAAAAAAAAACCCCAACCCATTAATTTGCTCAAAATGTTATATATCGTCTGTGTAGGGCTGCAACTAACCATTATTTTCATTATTGATTCAACTGTTACTTATATCTCTGATTAAAGGATTCATTGTTTATTCTAAAAAATGTCAGAAAAAATGCCCGATGTGACGTCTTCAGACCCTTTGGCGTCAACAACAGTGAGCTCAGTTCAGTCGTACCGCTCACAGATCTTACCGTGGTGGGCTCGGGAGAGGCAGGGCTCTGTTGAGATAAAGACAGACACACACATAACGTCACACAAGCGTCCCGTTTCCACATGGATGAGAGGAGCAGCCTTATCAGCTGCTGCTGCCCATGTCCAGCTGTACTGGTGTGATTGGATTATGGGTGCTTACTGGCCAAACGGAAACACGGCACAGGAAGCCTTTGTGCTTAAAGTGATACTCCACCCAAAATCTTCTGTGAGTTCAAATGTAGACTTTAAAAAATGGTTTATTTGTTTTACTTCTACTCCACTACATTATCAGAGGGAAATATTGTTACCTTTCAGATACAGATTATTAATCCAAAATATATTCAACAAATAAATGTATTTTTCATAGATTAATTATATAAAATTGGACCCACATTTACCAGCAGCAATATAAAAATGATGTAATTATAATCCATTAATAGAATATTATTCTGAAACAGGCCATTCTGCCAAAATGAGTACGTTAAGCATATTTTGATGCTGAAGCTTTTGTATTTTTACTTTGACTTGTAACAGCGTAGTTCTACACTGTGGTATTGGTGTTTTATTTAAGTACATGGTCTGAGTACTTCTTCCACCACTGCAGAGCATGAATGCTTAAAGTGGTCAACTTGAATTTGTGTTGTTTTCAGGGGATTTCAGTTACAATGACCAGTTTTTACAGTGGAAAATGTATCAAAAATGTCCACAGAATCTTCTCAAACTACTCCTGCAGTTTGATCCATGTCTCTGATGAAGGGAGTGAAAGAAACCTAAAGGGGGGTGAATGTTTGATTCTCAGAATTATAGATCTTTGGTGGAGTATCACTAAAAAAAAAAAAAAAAGAGATGTGAAAGTCAAAACATGGTTTTATAATATGCTTTTGTCTTAGAATATGTGTGTTAGTTTGAGATGTGACACTGCCAACCTGTAACAGTAACCTCAATTTGCATTTTAAAGCATCTTTCTGACACGTTGCCCCCTTGACGTGACTCTCTGTTGGTCTCCTGCTTGACCATCTGCCTGGCTGACTTAGCCAAAGACAGCTTTTTTCCTACATTTTTTCCTCGCACCATTAACGTGCAGAGCTTGGTGTTTTTATCAGGTATCACAGAGAACAAATGCTACTATCTCAAGCTAATTTCTTCTGCTAATTTTGGTCTGTTAAGACTCATTGCTGATCACGTTTTTAACCAAATAAAATGAGGATTGATTAAACTTCTGCGTTTCAGAAATTAGAGGGAGAAGCCATGCCAGTCCTGAGGGTACCTCATCTCTGCCAGTGTCCTGGTGAGGGCCACGCCCATATTGGAGAGCGCAGAAGATGTCACCTGGCCTGCATGAGAGAGACTCTCCCGTGTCCTCACATACCTACAGGTAGAAAGAAGCAGAAGTCAGAATCTGAACTGAGGGAAGTCACAACACTGCCAACAGAGGTATGAATTCACACACTCGCAACAGAAATTAAATACTTAACAACAGGCCCCGTATACACAAGTGGCTACGCTCTATCTGGCTTTCAAACAAATGCTTTAGGCTGGTCCTGTTGTTGCCTGTTAACACAACTGCTCCTTGTGCTAAGTCAGGCTGTAAGGCTATTAACAGGGCACCGAACCTATTTGACCTGGAAAATCCCATCACTTGTTTCTAAGAAGAGATCCCTCTTTAACACGTGAGCACAGGCCAAAACCATTGGGAAACGTCTGCGCCATGAAATGCAGCACAAGACATGGTAACAAAGACTCACGCGTTGGAGTGGCTGATGTCCTCCAAAGTGGCAGAGGCTGCGAGATATCTGAAGGAGGAGCAGAACGTGCAACTCCGATTTAAGGCAGCGACCATGACAGTCATTAGGCATTAGTGTGCGTTCCATAGTTATGTAACCATGTCACACAATGGCAATGTGTGTCAAATGTTCTGTCAGAGGAGAAGGTGGGTGTCTTAACAGCAAGACTATGGAGGTGCATAGTGGAGTTTTTAACCATCCAACAGACCTTAATAGTGTTTGTTCTTACACTTTGAAAGCTACACCGCCCGTCCAAACATGCAACTTACGGGGCTGAGGTCTGGACGTCTTGCCAGCCTTTGGACAGATTCTGTTTGATGTTACTGAGAGGACTCATACCCAGCTGCCTCCTGATGTCTGCTGCATATTTTTCTTTCACCAAAAGCACCTGCCGCAAGGTCTGAATTTCATCCTCCACCTATGCAAGAGAGAAACACAGTAGAGAGACAATATATTGTGCATATTTACTTTTTCTGCTCTGTGGTTTTACAGTATATTGTGGCGAATAGTCCACAAACGCTGCATCACCTTTGCAAGTTCAATCCGTAGATCATCCAAGTCCTCCTCGGATAGATCTGAGGGCGAGTGTCCATTTCCTGTTATCCTTGTGGAGAAGCTCATGGATGATGACGCCCCACCAAAACCCTCTAAAGAAGCATGGGCGGATAAACATTAGATAAATATAAAACAGATAGATAGATAGATATACAAATAGGAACAGGAAAATCTAAGTATAACTTAGTATAACTAAGGCATAGGAGACCCTTAGATAGTGTCTGGGTGACTAAATATGAATAGAAATATAATTAAAGTTTTTTTGAGAGACGTTCACGGATAAAGTAGTCATTCTGAAACCTTCTAAAGACGGATAGGGACTCACATTAGATAGATAGATAGATAGATAGATAGATAGATAGATAGATAGATAGATAGATAGATAGATAGATAAAGTATATAACAACACATATAACTGTTCCATAAGATATATTTGGTTAACGAGTCCAATAATTCTAAAACTCCAGCAGCTATACCTGTAACAGATGGCACTTTTAAACACTCGGAGCTGTCCTGAGTGCTGAAGCTAGCTGAAGCTAACGGCTAGCTGAAGCCAACGGCCAGCTAACGTCACCTGTTGCTCACGGAGCGAACGTTAGCCAACGTCGACAGCAGCGTAAACACACTATAAACACGGCAGCTGCCTACTAAAACTACCGAAGCTGCACGTGGAAACTAACTGTGCGGTGCCGTAAAACCACCGTGAGGTGGTCTCACCTGCTCGGGTCATTGCCGACACCTGCACCGTCCTGTGTCCCCACATCCAGGCAGCAGGCGGGCAGTCAGGATCACCGAGGCTATCAGGATCACCGAGGCTATCGGTTTACGCACGCACGCACGCACGCACGCACGCACGCACACACACACACACACACACACACACACACACACAACACAATAATGTCCATCATTTATTTATCACACTTTCCTTATAAGGTCTCCTGCAAGTATATTGTCATCTATATATTCATAAGTTACCAATGTTATACTGTCTTCAAGATAAAGCATAACGGTGACCTATGCATGCTTTTTTTTTTTTTATGCAAGCATCATGAGTGATAAGAAATCACATGCATGCGATCCCAAATTCCCCAATATTTCAAAAATAGTCAGCGGTGGAAGAGGTATTCAAATACTGTACTTAAGTAAAAGTAGTAAAACCACAGTGTAGAAAGACTCCTGTCCTGCACTGAAAATCTTAATGTAAAAGTACAGAAATATAAGCAAAATGTACTATCAAAGTTAAATGATGGTACCATACATATTCTACGCTATATATTGGACAGAATGGCTCTTGTCATTGTTTCACCGTTACACAGTGTATCATAATGGGTTATTCTTACTAATCAATACATATTTTAACGTGTTGATCTTTTTGCTTAAGTACGGTACTTATAGCAGTAAATGAACTTCATCATGATCCACCACCATCATTTATGTGATCACGCCTTCCTCATGAAGATTTGACAGTGGAGTTGCCACTATATGTTAGATAACAGAAATTAGACCCAAAATAAATAAAATGATATTGACTGCAAGCAGAAACATTTGCATAATACTCCTGAGATATTGTGTAGACAAGTGAGACATGTATGACAAATAATATAGTATACAGCAGGTGGGCTTTTAAGAGTAAGTTGTTAGAGGCAACGCATTAAAATGAGCAAGTCTTGCAGATGACATATACATTAAGTAAGTCTATTCATATAGACTAAGGTAGGGTGAGTCCACTCAACTGGAAGCCAATGTAAAGCACCTGTAATGCTGCTTATACAATCTTTTTTTAACTGAAACTATAGTAGCATTATACAACAAGAAAACAGGACTTAGTTGAAATGAGTAAAATAAAAATGATTTAATGTGTAAATTCTCATTCATGATTAGCATGACAATACGTTTGTCTCCCTCTGCTGGAGAAACATGCCACCACACTGCAGAATTCTGTCCGGTTTTCTGTGGAGTCACTGTGACACGACTAGATCACGTTACACTTTGATTAACAAAGCAGCCGTAAATCAAAACAGCATTTACATTTAAATGGAGTAATGTGTTTGTAACCCAATATTTGGTTTACTTACATTACTGTGCATTTTAAGCTAGTAATATCAGTTGCATTCGGCCAAACAGTATTAAAAATAACTGATGCAGTAAACATACACTTTAAAAGATCTATCAGGAAAAGTGCCACAATTTGACCAACACAAATTAAGTATGGTTTTGCAGCATCATCTTCTCTTAGAGGTGATGATGCTGTCATCTCACTGTTGAATTCACACTCTTAACACAGTTCAGCCTTTTGGCCTAAATTAAGATGCTTCCTCTAATTTATTACCTTGATGGATGCAGTATTTGTAAGTTTTGTACTTTTGTCTTTGTAACTTGGAAGATATAGCTGCATTCTTTTGTCTCTGACGTGATAGTGGTGTGAATCCATTTGAATTCTATCCAATAGATTTGAAATCCTGTTCAACCAATTATCCAATCACAATTGCACACATGTTCTAAGTTGGCTATATACGTTTGCCTCATGCCCGTGTCCATTTTAACTATGATGAAGACACAGCAGGTGTTGAAACATTCATCATTTAAAGTTAAAGGCTGCAAATTAGTGTGCTGCAGTCCCTTCCATTAAAAGTGAAATAACTTAATACGTTATTCAATATTTGTATTAAATCAGTGTGTTAATGTTTTCAGATTGTTACTGTAACTGACACCATGTTGTTATCTTCACGTGAAATAATTTGATAAGACACAATTTTCAGGAACATTTATTCAACAGCAAATCAGATCAATGATCCACTTGTGTTTTCCTCCAGACACACAATTACCATGCTACAACATAAACGTTAAGGTTTATACTTTATATGGGCCAAGTGTATGTACAAGCGACCTTAACCATTAAACCATTCCTTGCTAAATTTAATGGTTACATTACAACACCATACCAGTTGAAATTATAGCCAATCATCATTTGAAACATGACAAAAGTATGAAATAAATAAAATTCCAAAAAATGCATCATATAACCATTTCACTATAGTTACACTATATATTATTTTTTCTTTTTATGGAATCATTTGCTGATCATTGATCCATTAGGTTTTTTTGTTTGTTTGTTTTTTTTAAACACAGTGCATTCAACTTAGAACATTTAGAGTAGCATTTTTCAATATCTCAATGAAAAAGCCATGACAGGAACATCTATGTTTCATCAAGGGTTACAGGAAACATCATACGAGGGCCACAGAGGTCAACATCCATACCGTTAATAGCAGAGGGTGGGCAACAGGAGCTCACCAATTGTAAACCATTGAAACACATTATTAGCAGTTATGAAACTGACAAAGTGGCAAAGATGTTCATGGCAATTTATGGCAATTTGCAAAATGTGTGGCAATATATGCAAATTCAGTAGTATGAAAAATCTAGAGTCATTTTATTTGGAGCTGCCTGTGGCACTGGCGCACAGAAGATAAGCCTTATGAGCTTCTTACTCTGCATGGATTCAGAAAAAAGTCAACAGTGACAAAACGATCACAGCAATGGACAAAATGTCAAAGAGTCATCAGACTCAAAATACATGGACTAAAAAACATGGTGGAAACAATATTCCTCACTATCTAAAATATTCCCATGTGGATGACAGCTTTATTTTCCAGCTACGACGAGAGTAACATGTTTTTCCACAGCACATTAACTACGTAACATATTCAAGACAGCTCAGAGTTAAAAACATGTCACCCTCTGAACCAGGGCTGCTGCTGCTGCTGCTGCTGCTAGAAATCTGTCTTTTCTTCCTATTAACAGCTCTGATCAGAGCCGGCTGCATCACCTGGAGCTCCTTGGCTTCATATAGCACAAGATCAATAAGTAAACTAAAGCAACTGCAATAATTAAGATGAAAATAACATCTTTCAGTCTCAATGAGTTGTGACATCTCTGGAATAAATAAATGTTGCTATTGCTACAAACAAAAAAAGAGCAGACAGCAGATAGTCATATTAATTTCATCAGCCTCAATGCTTTACCGAATGGAAAACAAGCTTTTTCCTCCACTAATGTAAAACTACACAATTTAAATGTTAATTATGAATGCTTGTATGAAATTCATTTAAAAGTGTATGCTTGTAATTTATGAATCCAGTGTCAACATTTCAAATAAATCGGACGCATCTGCTGATAGGACAACAAAATGAAACAATAATTCTCGTGAAGTTTGGCTGAAAACAACAGATCAACATTAAATCATGTCACCTTATTAACTAATCCACCTGGGCTGACACCTGCCACAACAGATGCATAATGCAAGAAATGATGAACCAACATAAAAATAACGGTCATGACGACATGTTGAGTGCTGCAGGAGAAACAGGAAAGGATTCTGTCCTAGTCCCTATTCTGCAAGGACGGACTGACGTAAAGCGGAAACAGAGGAAAAGAAACGACTGAAGCAGAAATGTTACGTCAGCAGGCATTTCTGAAATAATGTCTACAAATAAAGCTCCGTGCCTTAACAACCTTGCGAGTCACGTTAAAAACACTCGGGGACGAACAGTGAAGACACGCAAACACAGCACCAAAAACGTTCCGCGCGTCTGAAGGTGGCAGGTGGCATTTTCAACCAAAACAGTGTCGATTGCAAGTCAGAAGTAAAAATTATATGACAATATATGACAACTCTGTTCTTGAAGGTTTAATGGCACCGACCACCTCAGCAAACAAACACATCTCTCTAACCATCACCTCCCTGAGCCTTAGCATAAAGTATCACGTAAACTGTACCGCCCCCCCCCCTCCTCCTCAACTGTACTCATTTGAACATATTGCACAGACGTATGCACCTACATTATGCATGTACTTGCAAAGTAAAAATGTTGCTAAAGTGGAACAAAAATTTGGAGCCCGTGTCCTAAACAGTGCATGCTACACACACCATGACGCAAAATGTGTGAGGGGGAAAGCGGGTTAGGCGACCTGTGTGTTTAAAAAGGCCAAGAAATACAAAAGAAGAAATAAAAAGGAAACTATGTGTTTGTTTCTCTCTTCTTCTCGTGTTGGGGGGGAAATAAGCTGTGGCCAATCAGGGAGGAGTGTAAGGGGTGTGACTTTATTAGTTCCTTTCATGGGCCATGCTTACTAGTCCCTCTCCTCCGCATTGGCTCTCTTTCGGAAGTGGAAAGATGGATTGCCCATTTCTTTCATCTCACTGAGGTGGATCAGGGAAGCAGGCAGGACCGCAGGCCAGGGTTGATATACGGGGTTAGTTGAAGCCGGTGTCAGTGTGGTAGGAGTGGTGCCCATCCGATGTTAACTGGGTTGTCTCTGTTGCTGAGGGTTGCAGCATTATGGGGTCTCCCCCGGCCTCTGCTTGACAAACAAACAACACATTTCACTTTTTGCATTGAGCCCCCTCCTCCTGTTAATAAATAACCCTCTTAACGAATTCAAAATGGGAGTGGTGATGCAGGCGATTTAGGCTCACCCCTCTCGTCAGATTGCAGCTGAGCCTCCAGGTCCTCAGGGGACACGTAAAATTCCTGGTCCTGGCCTTCCCGGGGCCGTGGTTTACACTTGCCACAGCAGCAGTTACAGCAGCAGCACAGGCAGCAACAGAAGTAGCAGCCGGTGGCCAGGCCGCAGAATACAAACAGAGCCTGCAGGCAAGTGAGGAGTCAACGTGTGAGCAGAAAAAAAAAAAGACATCACAGAGCAAATAGTAACTGGTCCAAGGCTTCTCTCAGTCTTACCTTTGCCCACCAGCTTGAAAGGACAAAGTAAGTGTTTACATTCTCCTCTCCAAACTGCTCAGCCACATATAGTCCCAGAGAACCATATTTATCATAAATATTACGCTTTGTGGGGTCATTCAGAATCGCATGGGCATTGTTTATCTCCTTGAACTTATCGGCCGCCTCTGGATTGTCGGGATTCTTGTCAGGGTGGAACTTCAACGCCAGTTTCCTGCGTGGAAAGGTGGCAATAAAAGACAACAACATGAAAACAACAAGCAGCCCACGTGTCTGTGGTGATCACGTGAGGTGGGGTTACGTCGCAGACGGGTGCCTCACCTGTAAGATCTCTTGATGTCGTCGGTCGTGGCCACTTTCTCAACTCCCAACACGTGGTAGAGCGACTCGCCAGCAGTGGACAGAGAGCGCTGCCTCTGCTGCTCAGCCATGATGCCTCACGTCCACAAGCTGGGCGCAGAAACAGAAAGCTGAATACACCGATTGGTGCCGCGTGCCGTGCTTCATAGGCAAATCCAGAAACCAGACCTAGTTTGTTAAGATAGCATGTTCATCATATACAGCACATCTGTAAAGAAAATATCAGGCCTGTGCAATTTAATCTACCAACCGACTGCAGGCGACAGCTGGTCCCTCTCAATTAAATACAACCTGTACAAGTTATATGTGGGCTCACCCAGCTCTGATCGAAATGAAGGGAGAATCGGTGAAAGAGCTGTGACGGGGAACACACTGGGTTTGCTCAACGTTCCTTTCAATTCTTCAGTGAAACTGCACCAACGATGTCTGGTTACACTTCTACAGTGATTAGACTGTAAGTGGGACATCTTGGCAGGACCACTGACTTGCTACGCTGCTGCGAGTAAATCAGTAACTGACATCCGTACAGTCGACCAAGAGGAAACATGTCAGTTGAATTGATGCTGCACGTCAAAAAAATAAAGATAAAGATGAAGCCATTCCTGAGAGTATAGCTGCTTAACTGGGTGTCATCGTGACACAAATTAATGGCCACTGGTCTATTTGAAGCACCCGCACAGCTTATCTCAACATTTTCTTTTTTTTTAAAAAAACGCCTGTTCTGACAAGTGGGTGTCAAATGTGTTGCGGAATCGCATCCCGGTGTAAAACTGTGTATATACATTTAAAAAAAAAAAGGATTAGACGAATTATTATACGATGCTAGGAGCATAATCTGTGTGCCGAGCAGCAGCAGCAGCAGCAGCAGCATCAGCAGCAGCAGCATCAGCGCCGCTATAGCGCACAGCATCCATGTTGGTTTGCTTCCCGGCCCTGTTCGTGATGCCAAAGGCCGGGAACGGGCTCGTCGGCAAGTCCCCTTGTCAAGGGCAAAGGGGCCGGGGGGCCGTGCGCGGAACACACGCGCGACATGCGCCCGGTCAGGCTCACCTTTCAGTCGGCTGCGAAGCGAACGATCCCGCGAGGTTCTAATGTCAGACGGCGTAGCGCGACTATGGCTGCATCTCGCACGTACCCGGACCCTCCTCCGGCTCCCAAACCGTGGACAGCTGCAGCAGCAGGGATGGCTCCGCCCCCCGACAAAAAAAAACGCCCCACGGCGACCCGACGTGCGCGTGCACAAGGATGCAAAGGTAGCGCGCCTGCAGCAGCACAATCACACGAACTGTAGTATTGTGTGTACTACTCTGGTCCCGAGTCAGCCGTTGGCCCATTTGAAGTTAACGTATGTGGCAGTTTGACACACGCGACTCCCTCACGTCCGTTTAGCGAGCTGACTGATGACTTGGCACAAAGCTGGCCATTTTAATTATTACCTAGCGATTAGCCGCCAGCGTTAGCAAGCCTCACATTACTCGTTTATTTTGTCAACCTTTTAACCTTTTTTTTGTTTTGTCCTTCGTGCTTTTGCACTGTTAAGATGTTACTATTTAATAAGTTAAGCTCTTCCTCACCTATTTTCACAGCGGTTGGCATCCAGCTTCTTGTTCGTCGTCATCTAGTTGTGCGGCGGTTGGCATCCACCTTATTGGTGCGTTACTGCCTAATTTACAGAAGAGGATTAGGGCCACGACTGAAATTTCACATGCTCTGACTTTATTCTCAGAATTCTGACTTTAAACTCAGTATAAAGAAAAAAGGTCAGATTTCTAAAATTCTGTTTTGTTTGTTTTGGGTTTTGTATTGAGTGAAGGAATATAGATAGTATGCCTACTGTGTGGTCCACACTCAGAAGGTGGCAGTAATGCACCTGGATGGCAACTGCCATAAAACTAGAAGAAGTTAATTTCTTTATATATATACCTATAAATGTATTAAATTGTGTAAGCCAGTTTCTATTGATATAAATCCTTATTTTATTTATTAGCTCAATTTATTGAATTCCCCCTAATAAAATAATGATATAGGCTGACAGTCTTCACAAAAATGATATGCAACACATTTTTAGAGCCAGTGGTGGTGTGGCTCAGAGGTTTTTCTCCAGTTCCTCCAGCAGAGGGCATTTACAGAAACCCGGTGATAAACATTCTCTGTCA
>JAVQJF010038804.1:0-26985 GCA_036023855.1 Gadopsis marmoratus | reverse complement strand
TCAACAGGAATACGAACAATTGTCATAGAAACAACTTCTTCAGCAAACAGTATTTTCATTGAGAAAATACTGTTTGTTATTTGGGTGAACTGAGTGTCCCAGTGATGACTTGCAGTTCTTCTCTATTATATTATATAATTAGAGGTTAAACCTTTCAGTCTTTCATTAACATTTACAGAAAATTGGGATGCTTTGACTGGGTGTAATCAACCTGTCATTTATTTCCCCCCCCGCCAGGCAAAACTATTGTTCATGAAAATCACATCACATGGAAAACATTGAAATACAGAAATGAACTGACTGTTGACAGACGAAGAGCGTAAACATTTGAACGAGCCATGACCTTTTGGTAGGTACTGACCACTGCAGACTGGGAAGAGCTGCAGTGCAGGAGATGCTCTGACCCAGTCGTCCAGCCATCACAGTTTGGTTCCTTGTCAAAGTCGCTCGCATCCTTACACCTGCCCATTTTCCTGCTTTAACACATCAACTTGGAGGACAAAATGTTCACTTGCTGTCTAATATCATCCCCCCCCCCACACTGACAGGTGCCATGGTAACCAGATAATGTTCTTCACTTCACCTGTCAGTGCTCATAAAGTTATGGCTGATCGGTGTATAGTCATAAAGAATGCATGCTTTCATGTTTAATGCACCCACTAAATATAATACTTACATTATGTTGTGTTTATTTTGTGCTAAATGTGATAATCAAGGTCCGGGTCCTTATTCAGTAGAGCTAGCAGTAGAGTATAGCATTAGTTAAACCAAAAAATGGGCCTGAATTGTGTTTGTTTGACATTGAAATGAGATGGTGTATGAAGGGTTTGAGCCTGTGGAAGTGGCTGTATGTCGTATTCACCGCAGATGAAATTAGATGTAAATATGATGTGCCGTAGAGTGCTAATTACAAATGCAATCTGTGGAATTTATTTTATGGCTCTGATGTCGCCACAGACAGCAGCCAGCGTGTCAGGGTAAACTGTAAAAACCGGAGTGTGTTAACTGATGCCTGCATTATAAGGTATTAAAAATAAAAAAAGAGCTGCTGTGCGAAATGTTCTGGTAGGTGTTTGTTATTGCAATTGTCAAACCTGCACAGTACAGAGTGGATTTATTTTTTCGATGACTATTATACACGTCTGTATTCTTAACTGCTGTGTTTATATGTGAATTTACAAAGAAGGCAATTTAAAAAAATTTGAGTTTTGGATGTTGTCGCTGCGAGTGGCTTGACAGAATTTACATCTACATCTAGATAGAATTTAAACCTCCTGGGTATGTCAACAAAATTTCTCATGGGAACAGTTGAATGAAGGCTGTGGATCATGTGCGTGTGTTTGCAGTATAACCAACCCACACTCAGGCTGAAGTGTCCTGCAGAACAGATAATACCTCTGCATTAGACATCGCACGCATAGTCATCACAAGAGCAGACTTTGTCACTCACATTTTGTGTCTACCCCCGTTAATGGCCTGGTGTCATAGCGGCACATCCCACACTGCAGACAGCGTATCACGACCTGATCGTCCACCCACACACTGTCACGGACTGTAATTGTCTGGGGCAAATGCCTACTGAAGATGGCCGTGTTGATTTGTCCCATCATTGTGATGCATCTCCTCCAGGGATCGTCAGTTATGGCTTTGGACAGTTTGAGTGAAATAGCTAAAGAATCTTTAAAAGCAAGAAGTCAATAACGAATATGACAAATTCCCACAGGCTGCTATTTCAAATGTGCTCGTGGTTTAATATGGAAGTAATATTGTGGTGCTAAAGAAGAAGATTAATGCCTCCAGCTGGCGCAGCATTGCCATCTAGCTGAATTTATTTTAAGAGTTTTAAAACTGAAAAAAACATCCAAGAGTATGTATTGCTTAAAGGTATTAAAATTTAAGGGGGAATTGGAATGATCTGCCGCCGTCCAGCTGTCTGAGTCTCCATCCTTTTCTTCTGGATTTTCCCTCTTGCCGTGTTCTTCTAATCCTTTGCGTCTTTACCAAGTCGGGAAAACTGTAAAGCTCTTAAAATATACAGATGACGAGAGGGCGGGGCTTGCTGTCCATGGGTAAAAGAAAACTTGGCAGAAGTTTCAGAGGAGTGGAAAGTTCAGCTTGAAAAAGAGAAGCACCGGGACCTCAATTAATTTGGCCAATCAGCCTGTTTTTGCAAGAATAAAAAAAAAGCACAATCGCATGGATTCATTTAAAGCTGCAACAACACTGTAACATCACGTTCTATGTTCTAGGTTCATTTCCTGTTTTATCATGGTAGCCTATCCTGTTTATCTAGCCTGTGTTCATGTTCAAGTTTTACTTCCTGTCTTAGTTCTTTTACCGCCTGTTTTGATTAGTGTCACCTGTGTTCTTGTGCTCGCCTGCCCCTGATTCCCTCGCTAGTTCCTTTTATCAACGTTCCGGGTTCCTTTCCTTTGCCGTTTGTCCTTTTCATTCTGTTTGTACCGCCGGTTTCGTCGCTGTTTGTACTGCTTTCCCGTGGGCCCGTTTTACCTCTGTGGATGTTCCTCGTGCTTTTGTCTCTGGTATTTGGACTTACCAGTTAAATAAATAAATAATATAATATCAAATGAATCATCGATCTGCATGAGCCTCCTGGTTTGTCTGCATTTGGGTCCATTTCACTGCTGCCTGAACCTCTAATCGTGACAAACGTCATCCCTTTAGTTCCACAAAACCTGACAAAACCTGTGGAAAAAGTCTGAGTTGCATCTGTGCTAATCTGAGGACAGGAGGTAAAATAATTCAGGGCTTTACAGGCAGCTTCTGGAGCCTCAAAGGGCCTCAGTCTCCAGCAGGCACCTTTTTTTACAATTGCCAAAACAGAAACATCCCTGATGTGCACACACACACACACACATTCACTACGTCTGAAAGCTTGTGAGAAACTCAATGTCCAGACCTCAGATCTCATCAGCGGCAGCGTTGCCTAGTTACGTGTGGCGGTAGGTTGCTCATAGAGCAGCAGTGTTAAGCGCGGCTATAAAGGTCAGCCGCGGGGTCCTGCCAAGTATTTTCAAATCACACAGCTGTGTGGCTGATGAGGATCGGAGGGAGTGTGTGATTTGCGGCATGTGTGTGTGTTGAGTGTGAGTATTTGGAAAATGAGCTGCGCTCGTCTGACTCTCCATGCATCCGATGTTGTTGTTATACACAACACCTATAGGGGCATTCATGCTGCTGTGGCTCTCTAAAAAAGATACACTTCATCTATTACTGAACATATTTTGGGAATTAGCCCATGTTACAGAAAGACAGCAGGGGAGGAGGAAGATGAGGGTTATTAAGGCAGCAGCCCCGTGCGATTGGCTTGAGGCTGTGAATCCCATCAGGTTGGGGGCTTTAGGATCTAGCACTTCATTCTCTGATTGGAACGGCCGAATCCTCTGAGGTTTTCGGAGAGAGAGCCAGTAAAACAGGGAGAGGGAAAGAGCCGACAGTGAGACCGCAGCAGACGAAGCAGAAGACAAACAAACAGAGATGAACATTTCCCTCCGAATCAACACACAAACAGCAAAAGGGGGCTACATTCAATTGTGCTCTGTCAAGTGTGACAATCGCACTTCGCTGTGTTTTGTCTGCGACTGTAAGTATAATAATAGGCCATGTAATATGGGTTCCTGCACCACAGGCTATATGACTGTTCAATAAAGTGAAAAATCTGAATCCTCCTCATAAATATTAAGTAATCTGGCAGTTTTAAGGACTCCAACTCAGGAGTCCATCATAGCAGCAGGGGTCCTGGCAGAGGGTAGAGTCATATGAGTGCTTGTGATCAGCCTGCCGTTCAATCAAGCTGTCAAAGATAATGTAGGTGGGGTTTTTTTTTGTTGTGATAGAGCTCAGAGTTTCTTTGTGAGCGCCACTGTCCTTTTTCAATCGCACCCGACGAGGAGCGAGCAGCTTCTTTTCTCAGAGCGCTCCGCATTTATTGTGCGGCCGCACCGAGCGCTTCTAGTTGAAAATCTCTGAGCCGTTCAGAAAGGCACCGGTGTCGTCACTGGCGCTTTTCTTTCAGGCAACCAATCACATATTAGATGGGGCTCGTCACCCTGCTAACCGAGAAAATGGACGACATGCCAGCACGTTCCTGCCAGAAAGAAAACTCCATGTGGACACAGGGCATAAGAGGCATTTAGGCACCGTTAGAACCTGAGTATATTTCAGCTGTGACAAAACCCAACATAATTTTGTAGGTGTTCCCGCTGTACGAGTTTTATTTTATAACCGCCGGCTTTCACCCCTTGATAGCGCCACCTCAACCTGAGGTAGCTATCTCATGTCAGTGCACGTAGCCGATTCTCCCCCACAGTGATTGTGTTAACATGCTTTGTGATATATAACAACGAGGAGGAGGTTTGCATTTGCTATCCTACTGAAAACAAAACTCTAGCTGAGAAAATCACATTTACACATCACAAACGTCTGGTATTCAATGGTGAAAGATCTTTTACTTATGCAAAAGCAATAACTCAGTGTAGAAATACATTAGCTTCTATCCAGCCGCTAGTGCACAGAGTGAACATAGAGTATTTAGCAGCTGAAGTAGAAATATATTTCCCCCAAGAGCTCGCGGGGACCAAAACAGAGTTAAAAGCAGAGTGAATATTTGACTTCCATTGATCAGGTGGCCAGAAACGCAAGTCCAAATGAATGTTAATTTTGCTCTGGCCTACTTGGTGAATTAGCCACCGTCCTCAAGTAGCACACATTAGCATAAGTGTGTTATTAATTAGTTATTATTACTGATGTATTTGAATGTAAGTAACTAGTACCTGTCAAACTAATGTGGTGGAGTATAAAGTACAATATTTCCCTCTGAAATGTACAGTATGTGCATAAAGTAGCATACACCGGAAATACTTAAGTGCAAGTACCTTCAAACTGTACTCAAGCACAATACATGGGGGAGAAAGAAGAACTGATTACTTAGCCTGTATTTAGGTCTTTATTGAAAATGTTAGCTTTACTTTCCACTGGCATCAGAAACATGTAAGAGGAAACACAAATAGCAGCAAGCTGACCAGTTACAGCTCCCTCAGTTTATGTAGCTGTGTCGCTGCAGCGGCGAAGGCTATGGGCTTAATAAAGCTTTGGTGCTCCCTTCTCTTCTCCAGCTTGGTAACCATTCATTCATATTCACACGTGACGCTAAATATGTCACCTGGGATTTGCAAAGATCCCTTTTTATTGTATTGTATTTACACAACAATGCGATAGATGCCAATGTAATCGAGACTGAATCACCGCTTTGTGCATGTTTGACAGACATAGCGCTGGCTGTAGAAGGCAAGGAATGTGTGAAAGTGTGACACTGAAAAGGAATCGGAGTGATGATGTGAGTTTAGGCAGGCAGCCTGGTGGCTGGTGGAATGTTAGGTGGTGTATTACAATACTCTTTTTTTTCTTTCTATTTCTGTGTTACCCCCCCGCCTTTGTTCGGCCCTGCCGGGTGCAGCTCACCTGTCTGCCCGACAGTTTTTGCGATGAATGTGTTCAGAGAATCCCCTCTTTGTGGAACATGATGGATGAGGACTGTGGAAAATGCTTTACATTCACCGCTAATGCTTTCCCCTTGACCCACTCTCACGGCACAGTGTATGTCTACGTTTTGCAATTTAATGGGGTTTGAACGTTCTCCTTTTAGCAGCTGACAAGTAAATGCACATCCTGACACAGGAGAAGCTCTCTGTACATTTTCATAAACACCACCTTCCCCCCGGGAGAGAACCCAGTCCCCCATGGAGGGACTATAGTTCGACAAGCAATCAGCCGACTCTAAGAACTGCTTACTTAGCCCATCACTGTTACTGAACTGTGCTGCTGTTAATACAGCTGGAAGGGATTTGAAGAAAGAGTACCTGTGGAAGTGCTTCAGTGTAGTTCTTGCCTCATTCCTCTCCTCCTGTGACGTTTGGTCAGTCAAGGGAGACATTAGTGGGAGGAAATATATATTACAAACTTCCATCAGTCTTTGGAGAGTCACGAGTGTAATAGTTCTTCGGAAGGACACATCAATCCTCCCAACCACATGCTATAAAGGTTTGCTGAGCCAGTGTCCGGTGATGTCCTCCCTGCACAGAGCCAAATGGATCCAGTGTAACTCTGTGATCCTAAGTGAACATCAGAGTGTCTTTCCAGTGGAACAGGGAGACCTCAGCAGATGGGATGCGATATTAACAGTTCACTGCAGACCCCTGAGTCTACTGCCGGGTTACAAGAAATTGCCTCAAACTTTTCTGTCAAAACACTTGTTCTTATCCGAGTACTGAATCCTTCTTTCACAGCTCACAGCAGATACATAAGCGTTAGGACTCGCAATTATGTTTTTCCAGTCTTTTGAATCGAAACACAGAGTGATCCAATCCAACCTGTACAACATTTCAGAGGTGGCAGGTGGCAACGTGCCACAAGCCACATTAAATCAGGTTACAGTTATCTGTTGTGCACGGGCAACAAAAAAACTGTGTGTGTTGCTTCGTGCGCCACGATGAAAGTGTGTTCTGCTGTAGCTTCCAGTGTCTTCGGAGAGCAGGCGCAGACAGGGCGATTGCAATTTGCTCGCTCCTTAGTTGCTGAAATGGATGGATGGCATGTTTGGTTCCATTAAATTTTTACTGTGGCAGAGAGGAAGCAAAGCAACCTGGCTGCCGCGCGCATTCCTCACCGCTGACTTTACTGGTCCGCTGGGGAGATGTGGTGGGGACGTTTTCACCGACGGCTGTGGCAATGACAAAGAGCTCCAGAATTCATTAGAGATCTAAGGAAAAGGGAGCTGCAATAGAGAAACAAGCTGTCTGCTGCTACTGTCCTTGAGGCTCAGGGAAAAGCACCTGCAGCGGATCAATCAGTTATTAATAGTCATTTTAGTCCATGGATCCTCTTTCTGTCTGGTCTTCGAGGTCGAATTAAGCAACAAACTAATGAACACATCAGTAATACTTGGCTTGAGGTGATAAGGGATTATAGCACATCATAAGCAGACGATAAGAACATAATGAGGGCATTAGCATCATTATTATTCGGACATTATATAATTTGCATATATAATATGCCAAATCCCAAAGGATTAAGTGCTTTCTAGGGCAAAGGCATGACTAATAACATTTTCATATGAGAGTCATTCCAAATTTTTAATGTTGTTTTGATAATAATTGTCATAATTTGTGATGCATGTCATTTCCTGTGACACAGCAATATTATTATATGCTTATATATCACTTCGTATTGCAACGAGAATTCAAAACAACTGGGAGGATAACCTTACTGATGCTCCTCTATTTTTTTACACGTTTTTACACTTCTCAAAGCCGCTTTGATAAACTTCTAATTGCACAGCCGTCAAACAGGGCTGTTTTGTACGAAATTACACTGGAAATTCCTTTCCAGTGGTGAGAAGCTGTGTTTGAGTCAAAGCCGAAGAGTCAAATAACTACTTTTGATGGCCTCATCTAATTCATCTACATTCATTCTCTACAAAAACGCACTAATGAAGAGCAATGAAAACTTTACAGCTCGTTCCTGCAGGTGTAGTAAAAGTGGGGATGCCACAGAAAATAATTAAGCTGAAAGTGTAGAGCCTTTTTTTCCTACACACACTCATAAAACCGGTGCTGTCATCGCAGATGGTGCCGGAGTTAATTCACAAGGCTTTCTCTGTGCATAACTGGGTCACCTAAGCAGTGGAACAGCGCCTTGGTACAGGCTTTATCAGACAAGTAGTCCCACAAACATGCACACAAACAGTGCACAAACACTTTATTTACCCATTAACAGGGAGGATGTTGAGACACAACTTTTACAAAACAGCGCTGTCCCTCCGGTCCTACGGTGGTTAGTGGAGAGAGGAGGGGAGATCAGAGAGGCAGTGGGGAGTTTTAATTTG
Source organism: Gadopsis marmoratus (assembly GCA_036023855.1). Taxonomy (NCBI): domain Eukaryota; kingdom Metazoa; phylum Chordata; class Actinopteri; order Centrarchiformes; family Percichthyidae; genus Gadopsis; species Gadopsis marmoratus. The sequence goes on along the minus strand of JAVQJF010038804.1, from coordinate 19,082 downwards.
GGAGGGCTCGTAAACACGTCGCGCATTCGCCGGTGTTTAATGCTGCAGCTGCTGTTACCGCTCCTCCACCAGATCCTGCTTTTTGCTTGGCCCGGATCAACTGGAGGAGGAGAAACTGAATGTGGTGATGAGCCAGCACAAGTCTGAAATACGTGATCAGTGCAATCACAGCCAGCATCATTGTCATCATCGTCGCCTCTGTCATCATCTGCATGAATATGGACATTGTAAAAATGTCCTCACGATTGTGACAAATTAAACCAATCAAATGATTTTGTGTGGTGCTGTGATTTTGTTGCACTCTCGTGAACCAGTCCAGCTGAAATTATTAGCTACATTTTCCTCATCATTCCTCATGATTAATGGCGTCCTGTTTGAAAGCGTGTACACCTACAACAACAAGAGCTCTGCCGCTGAACCGAGGAGGATGGCTCCTGTGTATTTTCTGTTTGTCTTTTTTACTTAACCTTCATGCAACACACCGCAGATGCTCGGCTCACCCGTGCACATTACAATCTGTGTGAACCGAGTTTCTTTTTGCTCTCAATGGGTGCCGCAACAAGCTAATCTCCTTCCAGCTAAGTTGTCCTAGCAGCCCATTACAGTCAACTCACAGCAAGCCGTGCCACAGGGCCCAGTGACAACAGCTGATAAGCTATGAACATTCCTCTGATTTTGGCAGTCTGATTGGCCCGTCTGGCCTATCAGACCCCTTCAGTGGATCAGTGCAGGTTGAGCACCCACAAGAAAAAAAGAAAAATCTCTCCCCCTCTCTGCCGAGTTTCAGACTCACTCGTATTTTTACTCGCACGTGGGTAATGTGCGAAAAAAATGTGTCTGTCTTTAAAGTGGCCAATATACGGCTGCAGATTGAAAAGAGAGATTGCCAGGCTTAGCATCTGCGACCCTCCTCCTCCTCCCTTTGCTGCTCCTCTTGTCTGTTTTGCAGCAATCCAAAATTTCTGGCTCTGGGTATTTATCTATGGCCCAAATATGCAGCTCGTGTCACGCAGGGCAGCAGGCATTCCAGCGACATCACAAAGATGGATTAAGTCATGCGTTAAATTGCCTCTTTGAAGGAAATTAATAAATAAATTTGAGGGACTAATTCCTTGACTGTGCACCATCTCTTGTGTGAGAGCGATTGCATAATGCTGGCTTAAATGTTCCCTCCGCTCTACTCTGTTCGCTGTTGTGTTCGGCTGGTGTGTTAATTCTCTAAAATTACATTTATGACCTGACAATGTCAACTGCATTTGTGTATTAAGTGTATTGGCAAAAAATAAAACCAGTCATTTCTATGTAATACAAAACGTTAAACAAAATAAAACAACGAACCACCTAGGTTTTTAAAAAAGTATGCATATAGGATTACCCAGAGTGCACCATTCACGTGACAATAACCCCCTTAAAACATAAAAATGTCCTGTCACTACAACCTCCCTGCACCCATTTGTCCTCCATAAAAGAGCAGGATCAATACTATTGTCAGGCTTCTAATTTTTGACTGTAACAATAATTTACTGTTAGCTAAGCTACAAAATGGACCTGTTGGCTGGTACCTAGTAAGCGACCACTGCAGAGCGGCGTCCGTACGCTGGTCAAAGATTTTTGTTTGTTTGAAAGAAAAGCTACAAAGTTACTGATGACTATTACCAAATCTCAGCTTCATTTATAAAATCATTCCTCCATCTCCTTTGGAGAAAAATCCATTCTTGAAATTCCAATTTAAAAGTTTGAAAAAAGGCGACACCAGGACGGGCTCCTGCTGTCCTTCTTAGGGCGGGATTTCTTTTATCAATTTAAGGTACTTAATTTTTCACGTTATTAACAACACCTAAAATGATGCTTCAACGAAGAACATCCTCTCTCACCAATTAACAACCAGAATACAATATTGACATTGCGTCGGTCCAATGATCACTTCAAAATAGCAGTAGCTAGCTACTTCCGTTAGCCAAAACAACAGTTACCTTGTTGTTATTCTGGTTAGAATGGACCCACGGTGGGACTATGGTGGCATGTGGTATCCCGGGACTGTATCCCATTATGGCCGAGTGACTGCTCCACGGCATGGAGGATGTACAAGAAAGTCAAAGATCACAGCTGAGATTTACATGGGTATATGCAGAGGGTGAAAAATTTACTCTTTTTTTTACCGGCCAGATGGCTAGTGAATGTTACCAGCCACTCAATAGAGATTGCCATTGTTTTTCTTGGCCGGTGAGTGAAGCAAATTTAAGCCACTTGTTTTGTGCCCTGAGTATATGGTATGAAATATTATTTTCCAGTTCCAATTATAGTGATTTCTGAGTTAGTTTAAGGATTTGGGGTAAAATATCATGACGCTGTGCGCTGGTTTTCCTCATGTCCTCCTCAATTTCTTTGAGTCACCAGCTACCACTGGTAGGAATCCTTCTGCTATGTGTAATCACATCATATTAATATCTTAATTAGTCTTGATCTCTGAAACCATGACATATTTGTCAGTGGCACAGCACTGGTGTGGTGTGTGGTGTGTGTGCGGGGCAACTGTGTCTCAGGAGGTACAGCTGGTCGTCCCAGGGTTGGTGGTTTGATCCCGCCTCCTCCTGTCCACATGTGTCCTTGGGCAAGACACTGAGCCCTAAATTACTCCCGGTGGAGGCCAGCACCTTTATGGCAGCTACGTCGCCATCGGTGTGTGAATGGGTGAATGAGAGCAATCAGTAAAAAAAGCACTTTGGGAACCGTTAAGGTTGAAATGCGTTACATAAGTGAAGTCCGTTTACCGTTACTTCCTCAATCGCCCCATTTTTCATCCATAGAACTTTTGAATTTCCTAAATATTCTCATTTGTTTAGTGTAACATTAAAAATGAAACCTGTCTAATATCAAGTCTCATATAATTTTAATATGATTTTGTAGCACTCAGCAAGCGTATATTTTATAACAGTATTGCTCCCATTGGATGGAGTAGTGACCAACTTTAAAAGTACTTAAGGCCCTTTTGACCCCCTCACAGATAATCCTGGACATTTAATTATTGCATAGTACAGTCTTTCCACATCTTATAGACTGTAAGTGTAAAATATGGAGTGTACATTTTAACATGCATTTACAATTGTTCTTATTTACCATTTTGGCATTTAACAATAACTCAGTTTCAGCGATTCAGTCAGTGCCAAGGGAGACGAGCTCTGGAGGTTTATCGAGATTCGAACTTCTCTACAGTCTCGCTTCAATGCGCTGTCAGCAATACTAGCACATTCTTAATTGATGCTGAACATTTTTTTTCCCTATGTTGTGATTTACTCTACACATTATTAACAGAATAATTCTCCCTGTTCCTTTGGTAATTTCTCCTCAAAATACCCTGAAGGTCCTCTGTAACATTGATTTAAATGTCATATCCAATATATCCAATTCTTTACCGGATTTATCTCGACTTGTAGCACTCCAGTGGTACATGTTGCAGTGATTCATCAGACGGTAAGGCAGACTTTGAAATCGCTGTAATCAAAAGGGGAACACAAGAATTACAAAGAGGGTTGTGTGAAATTAATTAACAGTCCACTGCAGTCACCTTAATCATGTGCAACCAACACCCAGCTGTTACAAAGTAACAACAATAACCTTAAAATTATTTTATAGCACAGTACTCTACCAGTTAATCTATTGTACTTTTATTACTCAGTTTTTAATTGTGATATAACATGACACAGAAGCATTGTAAACAAGATCACAAAGGAGCATTTCCCATTGTACCCAGTCGACAGTGACAGTGTCCACACCGTTAACATACATTATGTGGTACAGTATGACAGCCAGTTCGAATAATAAAAGAGTTTCATTTCATTCCTTTAATTTAATGGAGAGTGTCAGTCAGATCAAAGTATCACTGTCATGCCACGGTAAAGCTAAATGTTCAGACTTCTGGAAAAAATGTCAAATGAAAGCAAGTAAATGTAGCCGTGCACCATTAAAGGTTTCTGCTATAGGCGTCAGCAACCATGCTTTTGTAAGACTAAGCAATGATAGGATCAACATGGAGTTTTGTGGGAAAGCAACTGCACAACATTACCGCTGACCAAAAATGCTGGAACTGTGACAAGATAAAGGAGACAGGACACACAGGACAGGAGATACATACACTCATTATGTCAGTTATGTAAACCCTAACATCCACTGGGAAATTACCTAAAATGGTTATTAAACACTTATTGCCATGAAGGACAGGAGAATGGTCTTCCCATAAAGGATGAGACAAATGTAGACACACACACACCTCCGTGGTTGCGCTGTCGCTTTAAAAGAGTACTCCACCTATTTAGCATTGCAATGCTAAAACATAAAAAACAAAGGACCCAAATCGAGGCAGCATTATCCTTTATTCCTCTTCCTTTTCAAAACCTGGGACCTACATACCCACAATGCAGGTTGATCAACAACAGTTGCCACGAGCAACCTCTTTCATATTACCCATAGTTATTTGACCCATTGTTCATTTAAAATTCTCTTTGTTGCAGCTTGAATTAATGATGTATGATTTGTATCTCAAACATACACATAAGATAAGTGTGTAGTCATGTATTTGATGCATGAACAAATGAGCTTTTGCTAACTTTACCATGTCCCCTGTGAAAAATAGTTATGTTGTTCCGTTGTGTTAACTTGGTTATGATATGGCGCCATATAAAGAAATAAAACATTGACAGTAGCCTCTTTCAAAAAAAGGCCTGCCTCGTTTTTCAGGTAAAGGAATTAAAAAACATAATTATAGAATTCATGGCATAGGAGTGTTGATTTTATTTGTTTAGTTTTCATTTCTGTCTTTTCTCTATTCTCCAAAGTGAACTATGTGCTTTAACAGTATATGTACAAACACAGTAACCAGAGGATGTTGTAGCTTGCTTTAACTTGGTTTTTAATGACTGTATTTATGTTGATCTTTATTAGATAAATGACTAGAAATATATGAGAAAAGGCTACGTTCAGACACAATAGAGGGCAGAGACATATCAACAGCTTGGCCTATTATCTGGTCTAATGGAGGCCCTTCTGTTAGAAACAAAAGCCCTCGGTTGTTTTGCATCAGCTCTTCTGATGATTGGCCGACGTTCGTCCCACGTCGCTGGAGTCAATTAAAAGCTCCATCCGTCAAGCGGCTCCGGCTGCCTGACGCCGAGCCTCAGTGGAAAATACACACAGTGTCGCTCACTCACCAATTTACTGTCATGGGTGCCTTTTTTTTTCTTTTTTTCTTTTCTTCCTTTCTGTCTTTCTTTCCGTCTGTTGTCCTTCCTTCCATCCTTCCATCCTTCCTTCCTTCCTTCCTTTCTCTCTTTCTTTTTTCTCCTTCTGTCTAAGTCACCATGCCAGGCTTCCAAAAGCAATTTCATCCTTCCTGTGCTGTCACGCTCTGTGTACACAATTTCCTATTGTTTGGTTTCAAGTGTAATTTCTAAATTTTCAATATGTACTGACTATATTGGAAATATACAGGGTGTGGCATATTTAAAAAATGAATAAAAATTGGTCTTATAACTAAATATGAAATTGCAGCCACCATGGTGTATTTTATATTAAGGAGGTATTTAATAAAAATAGGAGCTATAACAATGAGCTGATAAAAAAAAAATCACATCCACATATTTGTCTTTCTCCCTAATAGGATTAGGATTTTTCCTGCCAGCTCCTGCCAGTCCTCATTCTGGGTGTTGGCACACTACATTATATAAAATAGTATGTCCTAACACACACACACACATACCGCAGCGCACACAAATACAAGGACACACTTGTCAGCTTTAACTACATACCTGAGGAATAAACTAAATTGTGTTACTTGCATGCGTCTAACTTTAACAAAAGATACATTATAAAAAATTGATCTAGGAGATTGGGCTAAGCGTGAAATGGTTGCTTGATATTTCAGCGTTGACTGGCTGCTTTCCTTTAGTTGCCTCCTTGCATTATTTTCCCTTACAAGTGAAAAGATATTTGAATTGATCTCTAATAACTGTTAATTGATTTATTTATTTGTTTTTGTGTGTGAGAAGATTGTCACCCAGTAAGCAAGAAGAGCTCAGTATTAGACTCTAATGCTTCACTGAGCAATAGATCAAGGGCCAATTATCAAGTGGAAAGGTATAAAACACAGGCACCTGGGTGTTTCTCTTTAACATGAACCATTGGGCAAAACAGTTGTAAAGCTGAAGAGTCCCTCTTCACTCTCTGGCAAAGAAACAATCCAAAGATAAGATAAATGAAAAAAACTCAAATTAAGTGCAGATTAGAGACGAAATGTAGCCAAATCAAATTGAAGATTTAATGTGCCACAAAACCTAATATAATTTGCTAGAAAAAATTATTACTTATTTAGGTTAAATGATCCGGAAACAACTAATGAACAAGTTGGATTTGAGAAGACAGTGCTGTGAAATAATTCTCACTCTGCTTAACGCTTACGACTTGCTGATGGGGTCTAAATTGAGTGTGTCAGGCCTATTCATCTTGACCGCCCCCCATCATTTCCTGAAAGCTACGAGCCACATTGATTAAGTTCAACAATAGCCTGGTTCGCACACAGCCTGAGAAACGGAGGGAGCCCCTTAGAGCCAACGTAATTGCATATATTCAGTGTAAAGATGCTTTTGAGCAAGACATTTTGTCTCTGAATGAATAAAACTTTGATGATAATAGAATGATATGATCAGTTTAGCGTTTGTTTAGCAAAAATAGCTGTTTACACAAACAGTAAGCATGACAGTAGAAATGGCACGAGAGAAGGGATTACTGTGGATCATTTTACATTATTATTGCACAATATTAATGTTATTAGCAGTGGTAGTGTCAGGTAATTCTGGCTGTATGGATGGCAATGGCAGTCTGGCCACTGGGGAAATAGTTTGGTTAAAACTTTGAGTGAAATATCTCAACAACTATTGAATGTATCGCGTGTACCATTCAATTCAGTAAAGGCATTCAAGGTTACCAGAGGATGAATCCTAACAATTTGGATCAAAGTTCCCATTTTCTATAATGAGCATTAAGGCCTGGACACACCAGGATTTAAAACTGCAAAAAAATAGATTAATTCCCATCTAAACAGCGCAGTCAGAGAATCAGAGATTATTTTTCTCAATTAAACAAGTTTTCCTGTAGAGTTCAACTTTGGTTAACTTTGACAGATGAATTTGCGCCGTTGACAAATAGCAAGCGGTCTTGACAGTGCTGACCTTTGAGGGGATGAAGAGCAAGAGAGTCCGAAATAGAGGATGCTATCGTAGCTTATTAGCTGTGTTGCACCATTCACTTGTCAGAGTAAAAAATGATCTGCAGACAGTTATGAGATGGGAGTCCATACAAATGCATCTTTTGAATGAACAGTGTGACCGTATTGTCCCGTTAGCAACAGTGCTAAGCTAACAAGGTAACGAGTTTGCTTAGCAAGCTTGTTAGCTCAGAGAGCTTTATTTTCCCTCGTCAATAACGTTTATTGAATAAGGCCGTGTACAATGGTAAAAAAAAATAATACGATCAGTAGAGATAAACTACCCCATATTGATGTATTATATTGATGGCTAAAAATGACACGAGAGATCATCTTATCAGCTTAGATTACTGTTACAGCGCTTTGGGAACTGTTTCAACGGTTTAAAAGCGCTTTATAAGTGAGAGTCCATTTACTTATGGGCGTCACCTCCCAGTTATATCTGTCAAATATCTGACTTGTTGCAGTGACTACAGCAACATTACATCAGTGCCCAAGACATAAAATACAAGCCACGCCAGGAGAAAAAGCTGCTAATAGCTTCCTTTAGCCATATTGTCCATTTCTTCCGCAGAAACAACAGCAATCACAATATCTTTTCAACCATAGTTGACATCAAAGTCTTTGCTACTTCAGTGTTGTTAATAAAGTTTACGTCGAAACTTTACTCAGTACTTTAATACTCAGAAGTGGTGGTGGTGGTGGTGAAGTTAAAGGATCATCCTCTCTGCTCGTATTCATTAGTTGTGCTCTTTGAGTGTCACAGCTATTACAGAATACCTCTCTAATCTCTGTAATCGCAATATATTTAGTTTGCCTATTAACCAGTCCCATTGACCTGTCCTTAATATTATGGAGCACTGCCCTGCATTAGCCCCCCTGCATCTGTAAACATTAACCTTTGCTGCTATTATTACACATGCTAATTCAGTTAGCTGGCTGCCATCGACATCCAAACCCTCATTTTGCTTGCTGATTTACACACTCTCTCTCTCTTTCTCTCTCTACACTTCAGCATGGTTTGGATCTCGGAAAGTCATCATTTGATAGCCTCTGGGCTGTGCTTATCTTCTCCAGGGTCATCAGACAATATTTCTCTCTGTTATCTTCATGCCCTCCATCCATCCATCCATCTAGGCAGCTCACTCACAAACTCATCACTTACTTTGAATGATACATTGAAAATAGACGATCTCTCAGAGGAAAAAGTGTTTTTTATGGGGCAAAACAATGTTACTTTATGACGTGTTGTGCATTAACTTGATTTTTATATCTTTTTTGTGTTGGTTGAGAGCAGGAGGCCAGAAGGTGTGTAAAGAGACCGTCTTTATATCGGCGATTCCCAGCTCCAATGTCAGTGAAAATTTGCCCTGCTGAGATGTCCTTGTGCAAGGCTCTGAATCCTTTTAAAACCAAATAAACTGAATTGAAAATGTTACAATATGGAAAGCGTTCCTCTCTTGAGTTCAGGCTCATCCGTGTAGAAGTGTCAGATATGTGTAGCCAAAAAGAACAGTCCCATCAACAGGAGGCTCTTCAGACGCAATAAAACTAATTCTGACCTCTGAACAGCCAGTAGCAGCATTAGAAATAGAGCATTTAGATTTTGATATGGTGTAATTTCAGAAGATAAAGTTGAGAGGAGCATAGCCATTTCACCCAAAAAAAAAATCTGCATGAGTTTCAGTCGCTCAGTGAATTGTTCATTCCACCACTTAGGTCAAGACTGTAACATTCTCATGAAGTTTGGACATTAATGTTCCCCTCAGTATAACTGGTGTTTGCCTCATTTTTCATGTAGCACCATCACCATGTCAAAATGTGTCCAATACTTCAGACTAAATATCTACAAAACTAATGACATTAGCCTCAGCTGTACTTTTTGTTTAGTGCTAATTAGCAAATGTCAGCATGCTAGCACACTAAACTGAGATGGTTAACACCGTAACCACAGGCAGCGCTATTATGAGGCTAGGCGAAGTTTAGCTTCCCAAAATACAATAAAAACATTTAGATTTTTAAATTAGCCTTCAAGAAATGATGTTGTGTGAACAAACATTAGAACTCACTACTTATTTTAAGATATTATTTATTTATTTTTATTAATGAAATATGGTAACCTCTGCTGCATCATTTCCTTTACATAGTGCTAATAGCGTGGAAAAGCTGAAGCTAGCTGTAGCTTCTTCAGCCCAGTGCACTACGATAAAGGAAATGTGAACCCCTTAGCAGGACAGTTAAGATAAAATATATATATATATATACAGTATATATATATACACTGCTCGGCCAAAAACAAAGTCACCATCTGGATTTAACTAAGCAAATAGGTAAGAAAACCAAAAAAGATTGGACTCTTGAGCAATGGAAGAAGGTCATGTGGTCACTGATGAGTCCAGATGTACCCTGTTCCAGAGTGATGGACGCATCAGAGTAAGAAGAGAGGCAGATGAAGTGATGCACCCATCATGCCTAGTACCTACTGTACAGGCATGTACAACATGTTGTGCTTTCTTACTTTTCTGAGAATATTGAGTCTTCTTCCAAACAATCAAATGCCCACTCTTTGTGTCCACAGGAACAAACGGAAACTGACGAGCTAAAACAAGCCACTCTGACTCTGGCTTCTTGGCTAACTCATAGTTGAAACACAGGGTGATAAGACGATGGGAAAGAAAGCTGTTTAAATTGGGTGATAGTATGCAAACATGCTAAACTAAGATGCTGAAAATGTTATTCTTGCATCAGTGTGTTAGCAATATCATTGTGAACATTAGCATGCAGACGTTAGGATTTAACTAAGCATCACTGTGACTAAATATAATCTAATATAAGTAATTTTGTTTCACACAACCTGTCTATTTTCGTGAAATCAGGTTTAATGTCTGAAAACCACATCTGAAACACTTTCACATGTCATAAACCATATGTCCATTTATATGTAATATGTTTCACGTGTTAGAATATTAGAGTTGGACATTTGGACATAATGCCTTTTACATTTCATTACATTTGACATGTGCCTTTATGTGAAACATTGTTCCACATGTGAAAAATAAATGCATTTTTGTGTGGGTTAATTGAAAAACCATGTTTACTTCATACTTCAAAGTTGCACCCGAAAATATAGAATACTCATGTTCGGACTCGTAGAATAATCTAATTTCCTTCTCAAAGAGAATGGGTGCCGGCAGCGAATATGTAAAACATGAAATGTGGAAGTGCTGCCATTATCAGACAAAGATCAGTAAATAGGAGCCTAAAAAGCAGTGTTATGGTCAACATGATTCAGGAAAGGCAAGTGGCTTATTCACTCACTTAGTCAAGCTTGACCCTATTTCCCATCCACCGTCCTTTTGCTGAGTGGATTCAGTCCTCTCACTCACTCTGAGATAAAAATCAATGCTCTCCCACAGAGCTGTAAGCAATAGCTTAGCTTCCACTACAGAGCCAGGGAGGGCTGCAGGGAGCTCTCTTATTATCTGTGTTTGCGACAGTTTGTTTTTGTGTGACGGTTGCACATCTTGATTGGCCAAAACTATTCCCGTAATTTTAGCTCAACCCGGGGTGTTGAAAGAATAGAAAAGCTGGTTTTGTTCTGAAGTGCTGGTTCTCACACTTAAAAACAATGCTTAGACACAATGTCGGAAGCGGACAAAATACTACAGTGTGCACTACTTCACGCGCCACCAAAAGCTGAATTGCCACATGTCATTTCAACTTGTAAGCAGCACTGTGGAGAATTTACAGGAAGAATATGTATGATTTTTGAATAATCAAAAACTCTTTGTTTCTAAATGTTTTGGGCATATCAGCAAATGACTAACTAACTAACTAAATAACCAATTGCTGTGATTGCATCAGAGTGAGATATGGCTTTTGAATAATTCAATTTCAGTATCTGTATTATTAGAGGGAAACATAATTAATAGATGTTGGCTGTCACTCCACTTTTTAAATCTCTATATTATTTGGAGCGTGCTGGTGTGGATGTAGATTTGAAGAAGGCGGGGTGTTTTGTTTTGCATTTATTGCTACGTTGCTACTCACAAAGTATGAGCTGTGTTAAGAATTTACAACAACAGTCTACGGCCGTGCTACAGTGGCGGGGACACAAATCGAGCCTCACACATGAGATTTTGAGGCTCAGACACTTCATGTCCTGCATTCTGGTGAATTTCTATGCACCAATTTGTGCTTTTTATTCCTCAATTGCAAAATCCTCTGCTACTCTTAACCAGAATCTAAAGGAAATAAACAGTCAATAAGCACAGTTTTTCAGGCATTTGGCCTTCACTGGATAGTAACACCCCAAGTCGCATCAGTTATTATAGGATTAAAACATCAGATCATAGACATGGACAGCATGTTTGGACCATCTGCTGGAGGCATTCGCCATCATTTAAAAAACAAAAAGAGGACAATGTTTACCATGTTCGGTATCTCAGTTTGGCTTCTTAGCATGCTAACATTTGCCAATTAGGACTAAATACAAAGTACATCTGAGGTGAATGCCAGTGAGACATTTCAGTCTGGACCAAACCACCATGGATCAAGAGCAAGAGCCTAGCAATCAGTTGAGATTTGATGCTTGTTGAAAATAACCCTGTGCTCTCATGTGTACATGGATATTATGGATGCGTGTGCAGTGGCTACGTGAGGGAAAAGCTTCCTGTGGTCATGCAACTGTATTACGCCTGTAGTTAGGCTACATACAGTACAGTGATTCTTGTTTATTCACCTACACATATATTGTACATCCTGTGCTTTAGCGGTCTGCTAACCCAGCAGTCCTGCATGAGGAACACAGATGTAATGGAAACAACAAGAGATTCGAAATACAGTCTCTTCAGTGCTTTTAGCACTGGGTTCCTGCAGCTGTACTGTCTGTTTCTGAAGAATTCCAAACTGTAACTGGTGAGCATAAAAGCCTTTTCAATACAAGTGGCGAGCATGAGCTTGAGCAGTGAATTCTCAGTTTCTGTTCAAACTGTATATAAAGCCAAGCACGTCCCTGAATATAGCACTATTATACTGTAATGGATGGCAACATTAAATACATTTTATCCTTTACCCTTTTGACTAAACCTGTCTGTTTTACACCGAAGGTCTGGGTCCATGTTGCTATGTAACCGTCTGTTTTTTTCCTATTTTTCTTTATCGTTTAAATTCGCTGAATAACTCAAGTGTCAAGTGATGCAACATTGAGGAACTGCGTTGTCATTTGCAAACATTTTCTATAAATTAGAGTCATAGGCCTGTATTAGTAGTCTAGTATCAAACATCTACTTTCCCCATGAAGAAAATCTGAATCATTTGCCAGCTGACTCTACAGGTTGAGACCAGTTCTCTTTTTTTAAGAAGATCAGAAGAAGAAGAGGAACCCAAACCCCAAAAAGTCAACTTCAAGGTAAACTTTGGTTTTCTATATAAAATGTACCAAGTTAGGTCAATTTCCTAATATATCAAATTGCTGATAAACTTAACATTACTCAATAATTATCAAAAATAATTAACATTATAAAATAATAATAATTTACTTGCCTACTCATTTTAATATAACAAACTCCTGGTAAATCACTCCTGACAAGGCAAAAGTCAGTTAATAATTTTAACATTAATGCATTACATCAAGTAAAAATAGTCATCATAACGGCAAACTGTCACAATAAATGATAATAAGTGGATTTACAGTATGGGACTGTCAATCAGATAAAGTATGTATGGTAGTGTGTGTGTTCAATCCCCATTATTTCTATGGGTGTGTACAGTACAGGCATAGGTGGTTTACATATCTGTGTGCGTTTGCCTTCCAAGAGGTTACAAATCATTAACAACTGAACAATGTTGCAAGGCAATTGTGTGTGTGTGTGTGTGTGTGTGTGTGTGTGTGTGTGTGTTTACTTGTAGTTGAGTAAAACGTATTTAAAGTAACAGTATGTTTACTTGAGTAAAGTATTCTAGAACTCTTTACCTTCCTGTTTGTACTTTAGAAAAATACATACTGTATTATTGATATTAATGTCTCAATGAAACATTAATTCTCTCTTGTTGCATTTATTTATTTATGTCTGTCTGTCATGTCTGTAAATTAACTGGGACTGAATGAACTGTATTTTAAGATAGCATCAATAAGTGAAGGGTGCATCATGAAACTAATGTCTTCCTCAATAGGTTTTTTAACCTAGCCTCTACTATTTCTGTTGGAAAAGAAGGTTCATTTTGCTCTGTTCTCCACTCTAGATAAAGCTTTCGTGCACTGGTATTCATGAAATTTCAGGAAATTAAACGGAATGAAACTTTAATGATCAGCCTCGAGAAATTGATTGGAATGAATCTTTCCGAGTAGAAACTGTTAATGAACCCCTAAAAAAGTCAGACATGTACAGTTTTACAGGCAGAATGATGTCTTATCTAATTGTCTCTCACGGTGAAGAGCAATAATGTTTTAATTATCTCCTTTTGGCTGTGAACAAAGTCTTACCAGTCTATAAAAGACATGGGAATGTTATCTAAGTAAAACACACTTTGCACAGGGATGCAACTGAGAACAAGAGGTGGTCTTTTTGTCAGCGTAAGGAATTGACATTCCCACCTGTTCCCTAGATATTTCCAATATTACATTCTTAATATTCATATATTACTAGATGTTTCAAGTAACAGAGAATATGTGGGTGTTTAATGAAATATCAGCAGGAAGAAAAAGAGGAGGGCCACAGAGAAGAAAGAGAAAGGAGCTGCTGTCAAACTCATAACTTCGCCTCTACACAAAGGGAGTTAATTAAGGACCTTAGCGGCAGCACGTGGCATTGAATTAATCTGTCCTCATTACTGTGGAGAAACTTCTTGGTTCATTTCCATCTTTTCACTTTCAATCTCCTACTGTTCATGTTTTTCATCAGCCCATACCTCGCTCACTCACTGTTCTTGTGTTGTTGTTGTTGGTGTTTGTTTTGCATGGATTCATTGCTCATCCACCAAATTTAAACTGATTTCTCCCCCATCAACTTGTCACCTCGAGTTTCCGTTGATAGCTTTATGCGAGCTGGCCTGAGAGTTAGTGTCACAGTAGGAAAACTGCAAGTTATGGTTTGGCTGCCCACGATTGTTTCTCTGGAGATGTAAAATGAATCTGATGTCTGACTGTTTTGAAGATCATTCTCAGAAAAGGAAGAAAGTAAACAGCTTGCGGTGTTTGTTTCCATCCAATAAATATTTGCCCAAAGCCCAATGACTTATAGTGTCTTATTTGTTTAACAACTACAAGTCTACAGCCATGTTAGCGGCTCTATACTCATAAAGTGACGCTTTGAGCTTAATGTCAATGTCAGAATGCTCACAATAGAGTTACAAAGTGGGCAAATCGCTGGTTTCCGGAAATATTTTTCCGCATTCTGTGTTCCCATTCCCAAGTACTATTTCTTAAGGCCAGTTCAGATCACAGATTCACGACAAGACGAGTTTCAAATACTTGCAATGCAAGTCACTGCTATGGATACGCCGTCTCGTCTAGTCGCTTTGGTGTAAACTGGCAGGTTGCAGACCGGCACATAGCACATAGTTTAGTATTTGCAAAAATAAAAAAATATTTAATTTAGACCTGAACATGAGAGCTAGATGGAAAATCAGGGCATAACCAAAGTTTATTATAAATTATAAGCTAAATCATAAAATATTCATCCTAAGGGGAACACAAATCTCTACAAAAAAATCATGACAATCCATCCAATAGTTGTTGAGATATTTCAGTCGGGACCAAAGTGGCGGGCCGACATCCGCCCTAAAAGTGAGAGTATTGCCAGAGATGAATCTTTGCAGCGAGATCATAACACAAAAGGTATGAAAGCAAAATGTTGCCAGAATGAAATGGATGAATTCAGCGTTATCAGCAAGCAGAGATTAGCCTGACCTCTCCTTTCCTCTCCTTTGCTCACCACCCCAAACCCCGCTTTTAACAGGGCCTCCACCAGCACAACCCTCCAGCAAGAAGAATGTCCACTCTGCAGTTATGTGGGCTGATATGGCTGCACAACGATTTATATTGGTCCAATAACACTGTGGCTTAATAAGTGTAATCTGTCCGCTGGCCCAAAGGTTAAAGTCTGGCAATATATCAGTGTCCCACCGCTATATTGCCGATCTGTAATTGCCTTGCTGGTGGCTTAATTGTTGAGGTGTACGTGGAGATCATTTGGAAATGATCCATCACTTAGTACTGTAATAATGAGTTTCCAATGCTTGGCTGGGCCGAAGCAGCCTCCCTCGCTCCCCACAGAGGGAGTTGTTGAACCAGAGCGCTGCACTGTGTGGTGAGGCGCGGCAGAGTGGAAACGCAAGAGTGGGACTATGTGTGTGGAGGGGATTGTAGGTTGGGTTTGTTGGTGCGTGTGTGTTACTCACTGCACCACTCTTAATCAAACCAGCTCTATCCCCATGCGTCCTCCAATTTGCAAGTACAAACCTGCATTGCATAGAAATCAGGACACAGCCCGTTCTTAATCCATGGAGCTGCATCCCTTCATATTATTATGAGAGGAGGATGAGCTCTCTCTATTCTCTCCCCATTTTCTGCCACTCTTTGCCATGAACTGTCAAATAAAAGCAAAGTGCCCCTGTCTAAAAAAAAATGGACAGCCACTTTAGGCATCCTGCCTCAGGGATGCAAGCTTAAGATCATTTCTCAGCAGATGCCAGCCCCATCCGCCACCACTAAACACCTTTTCCACCATTTAGCAGTGGACACACACGGCACACCAATTTGCAATTTTCATGTTTTAAATGTCAACCTGCCGTTGATTATGCAGTCTGCTGTGCCATTAAAGCAGCATCTCCAAATAATTTAATGAACTCGGAGTGCAAAGGTTGCAAGGTGCTGTTTCTGAAAGGCAGCCATTACCGCAGTAAAGAGCACACAATTCCTATAATCAAACACGCCTGCTGTTGCCACACGGCCCCTCAGACGACACAGCAGGTAATTTGGGCAGTTTGCGCTGAACTTGAGAATCCTGTAATGTCGATTGATGAGCGGCAAAGAAAAACACTCTTTTCTTCTGCTGGAACTTCATAACGTGACAGTTAATGATGGATGGGATGTCAGGGAAAAAACGACATGAAAAGCTTAGGGGCGGTTGATAGTAGTTGCTGCTGTCATTGTGAAATATCGCTGTGAGGGTGCGAATCTGGAAAAAAAAAACATTGTATCTGTGGATTTACAATATGAAGTGAGAAAGTTGTCTGGTGCCTACTCTGGCAGAGCCCGACTGTGGTGAGAGCCGCACTATAATGAGATACGTTGTCTTGTTGTGTCTACGGTGATATATGATAATCACCCCATGTTCCCTTATGTAGAATCAGAAATGTTGTTTACGCAATATTTTCTTCCACTGTCCCAACTGCAAAAACGCACAATGATTCACTTATTTTATTCGTACAAGCAATGCACTGCAGCTGCTGCCTTCACTGTGTAAAATATATGCCAAGAGGCAATTCCAGAGTGAGCACTAGCTTAGAATAATATGGCACTTCTCATATTTTCATCAAAACTGCCTTCCCTTCACTTCCTGCAAATGTGTATGTTTTTAGTATAAATGCATGACTACATTTGAAATGTCATAACTGTATATTTACGTGTGTTTTGGGCGTGTATCTCTCCCTCTCAGACAATCCAGTATGTAGCTACACATACACAGTCCATGTTGCAGTACTAACGCTTGTACCGACACACTGCAATTCAAAGCTGGTTAGTGTTAGTATTTAAAAATCTTTGCCAATAAATTCTTTACCAAACAGTTTATTACTAATAACGTGTGGATTCTTATTTCAAATACTGAATCAGAACCCCCCCACACATACACACACACACACACACACACACACACAAACAGTAGTAACACTGGATGACCTGGAGTTTGTCTGCTGCCTGGTTCACTGTTCCTTTTGAATTTGGAATTTTCAAAAAAGCTGTATGGAGGCGAGTGGCCATAAAGATTTGAACCTCAAAAGAAACTGAATACCTGATTTTGAAATTGAATCACTGTTGAATTCCTAACGTTGACATTTCAATATCACTTAATACATGGCAGTGTAGGAGGACGTACGAATAAAATATATAATATTTTGTGCACCAAATAGTATATTACATTTTTATACCTTCTATTATTTTTTTATGTACTGTCTATCAATTTGCCACCTCATGATGTGTCAGTGGGTGGACATAAAAATAATACCAGCGCAGGTTCTCTAGTGTTCACCCTTTACAATACATCTTTATTTGGCCACTGTGTAATTCCGCCACCGCAGCTACGCTCTGGTCAAGCCACTCATTTCGCTGTACAATTTAACTGTCTCATTTCTCCACCCAAAAACTGTAGATATCACACGAGTGATTTATATCTCCCTCGTGTGTGTTTTTCCCTCTCCTTCCTCCGACTTTCCTGGCAGGCTGAAATTGCTTTATTATTCCCCCAGAGTCTGTCAAATCCCCCGGCAGCTACAAACTCATCACCCATCACTGGCTCTTTGTCTGAGAGGAAATAAAGTGTCGGGATTTCCTGGGTGACAGATTTGTGTAATAGTCCTTCGTCCAGGCTGGGGGAACAACTCGGAGGGCACAGGAGGAGAGCAGAGGAGAAAAGGAAGGAGAGAGAGAAGGGTGGCAGATCAGTCTGCCTTTTAAAGTGAAAATTGAGTTTCTTTGAAGGGGAGCTCCTCAGGTAGTGAGCGTCCAAGACCTTTCCGTTTGAATCGTGAAAGGGAGAAAGTCACCCTTCTGGTTCTCGCCTCAATCCAATGCGTTATCATGGGCTGGCTGACAAAAAAGACAGCAGCATTAACAGGGAAGGTTCCGTCAGCTATTCTGGGTGATTTCCAGCAGTACGGATGAATTGTATGTTGCTTTAGATTCAGATTCTCTTCTAGCTCACTCTATGTGTAGGGCAAAGAGGGAGACGGATATTTCGGACGTTATTATTACGAAATTATGCTGCTGTTTTTTTTTTTTATCAATTTGTTAGCTTTAAAGGAGTAGCTCAACTTTTCGGGAAATGTGCTTATTTCATTCTTTTGTGAAAAAAGTCACTTTCGAGTTAGATGAGAAGTTTCTGCCACACTCATGTCCATTTTTTTATTTATGAAACTGGAGCCCAGTGACGGTTAGGTTAGCTTAGCATATGGACAGAATGCAGGGGGAAACAGCTAGCCTGGCATGAAAAAGCATGCCCACCAGCACCCCTACAGCTCACTGATTAACACTATTATATATATATACAGTATAAATTTATATACGGATCAGCCATAACATTCAGACAACAGGGCACCCTGACCGGTCTGCAGCTATGCAACAGAGATGCCCTGTGTGTTCTGACACCTTTCTATCAAAACCAGCATGAACCTTTTTCAGCAGTTTGAGGTACAGAAGCTCTTCTGTTGTATCGGATCACACGGGCCAGCCTTCGCGCCTCATGCGCATCAATGAGCCTTGGCCGATCATGACCCTGTCGTCGGTTCAGCGGTTTTCCTTCCTTGGACCACTTTTGGTAGGTACTGACCACTGCAGACCGGGAACACCCCACAAGATGCTCTGACCCAGTCGTCCAGCCATCACAGTTTGGTTCCTTGTCAAAGTCGCTCGCATCCTTACACTTTCCCATTTTTCCTGCTTCAACACATCAATTTAGAGGACAAAATGTTTTCTTGCTCCCTAATATATCCCCCTCCCCCACTGACAGGTGCCATGGTAACCAGATAATCAATGTTCTTCACTTCACCTGTCAGTGCTCATAAAGTTATGGCTGATTGGTGTATATACGTAAATTAATTTGCAAGTCCG
>JAVQJF010038792.1:0-15149 GCA_036023855.1 Gadopsis marmoratus | reverse complement strand
CACACACACACACACACGCTGGCATTTAATATACAGTATACACACATGTGACAGCAGGCACTGAGTGTGTGTGTGTGTGTGTGTGTGTGGAGACAGGGGGGGGTAGCTTCTAAATATGGTGGGAAACTGCCACCAACACCACTCCCATTCAACCCCAGCTCCTTTTACAAAAGGTATTCAGTCTAGGAGGGACCTGCTCGCTCTTTCTCACTCACCCGCTTTCTAATGCGAGCGCACACACACACACACACACGGAGAGAGAGAGAGAGAGAGAGCACCTTTTTACCAGAAGAGAGCGAGAGAGGTGAAGTGGAGGAGGGAGGGGGAGGAGGGAAAGAAGGGTGGAGAGGAAGGCAAAGAGGAATGCTGTGCTTGTGCTTACTCTGAGGGGAGCATGAACACACGCACACGCACACATTTGGGAAAGACAGAGAGGGGATTTATAAAAGATGGAACCTCTTCGGGTTCCCACGTCGGCTGGCAGCTTTCTGCACATATGCAGTCAGTGTGTGTACAGGGGAGGGGGGGGGGGGGTGCTTTGAGAGGCTGAAGGAGGCAAAGTGTCTGAAGCAAAATTCAGAGTTTCAGCTTGCTCTTCAATTTGCCTTCATGCATTTGGCTTGCATATGTGTGTGTGTGTGTGTGTGTGTGTGTCTATGGCCGAAGTCCTCCTGCCCTGTTATTGCGGTAATGATATATCATCCACGAAGAAGAACTTGAAACGGTTGGAGTGGAATGCAATGGACACATACGAACGTGCACACAAACACACGCGTTCAATTTGCAAACCATGTATGAACAAGCGCCTCTCTAAACTCCCTGAAATTCCCCCAAACAGATGAGATCCAGCACCTCAAGAAACCACATCTGACGAGGAACGAAAGCCTCAACCAACCAGCCGCTTCGCATGGCTTTCAATCTCACTTTTATGTCTCTTTTTAAACTTTTGACTTTTATTTGATCTCAATGGCACAACACACATAGAGGTTGCCTAACCATGTTGTCTTTTCCCTGCAGCATCAGCCAACCATGTCACCATTTCTGGATAATAAAAAAAATTAAATAAATAACCCCACTGGTCTCCTTAACAACTCGCTCCCTCAAGGCAGGGTAAAAGAAAGCACTTGGTAAATTTGTTCACTTGAAGGTAACACTGCTTCAGTTTTCAAAACACTTGTTATTATGAAAGTTTACTGCACATTTAGCTGCCACGCTTGTGGAGGGAGACCTATAATGAACTAGCAGTTAAATGTTCATTGTCTTGCTCAAGGACATTTCTTCGATCGGTTTCATCACCAAGGCTAACAGCCGTCAGTGCAAACGCAATATACAACATAGAAACAAACTGATCATCTCCCCCAAACAGTCTGGAATTCACACCAGCATCACTTCATCGCCGGAGGGCTTTTTTTTCCTCCAATCTCTGGCTACTGCTATCCTTATCACAAAAATGTTGCAGTTTTGAAAGTTTCACCACTGCCACGTCCCACATTCCCTGCATGGACGAGCGTTTCTCCACTTTTACAGAATGCAAATGTGTCTCCACAGTTACACTACCGTTGGTTGCCTGCCTCTTGTACATAACTCAAGGCAGATGAGGAAATATTAACGATCTGCACTTGCAAGGAAATGCAGGAACACCCCTAATCTCAATGTCAGTGTCTGATAAAATCTTGAGCTCTCATGCTGCATTTAATTAATCCCAGTTAATCCCAGATTAGGTGGCATGAAAACATGGATTATTCCTTTCATAGAATTCTTGGTCTTTAATTTTCACCGTCTTCTTCCCCCACCCCACGCTTCCTCCAAATGCCAGGCATTCTGCAGATCATTGTGCGCAGCCGGAGCGTCGACAAGTCCGGACTCAGCCTGGTAAACGACAGGCTCAGCACTTCTCTCCCCCATCCATCCCTCACTCTCCACACACACAAAAAATGAGCACCCTGGGCAAGGCCTTTCTCCACTGTCATCCTCCCATCCATCCATCTACCCACCCATCCAATCCTCTCATCAGGCCTGGTTTCCAGGAACACAGGCCAGAAACAGATGACCCAGTGACTTCAAATCAGCCTTGGCTCTGCCTCACCCTCCCTTTCCTGCCCTCTCCTATGGGGCGTTTTTAAGACTTTAAGTAATGCTTACGTTCTCTGTCCAACTTTCCCTTTGTCAACATACACATTATCCAACTTTAGACAACTTCAAATGCATGAAATAGATGTTCTTCTTTCATTTAGTTTAAGTGTAAATTCAAGTGAAAGCTCTTGTGCACACTGAAAAACAAAACTCCAACAGCTTTGATAGCTTCTTTCCACACACACACAAAAGAAAAGTGTATCAGCATTCAATGTCGTTCAATGCCAAATAAGTAGCTTAGCCAGAGTCCAGGATCTGACTCTACTGCCATCCACTTCCTGGAAAGACCCCGCCTTCCTCACATTCCACTACCCTGTCAAAACACCGCTCCCCTCTCCCACTGGCTGACGGGAATCCACTGGCTCCCTTTATAGGCGGTTGCCGGGGCGGTGGGCGGTGGGCGGGAGGAAGTAAACGCGGAGCTCAAAGAAGCAGCGGTCCATTCCCAGGGAGAGACTACAGTTACATAACTGTACACACACACACACAGACACACACACACACACAGACAACACCATCAACGCACGGCGGAACACAAAACCCGGTGGAGAGAAAGAAAGGTGAACAGACAGATAAAAAGGAGAGAAGTTGAGAAAAGGGGGAGGGAGAGAAGAAGGGAGGGGTAGGTGAGACATCAGTTTTCCTTGTGAACATAATGATGAGGAAATGGCTATTTTACACTCAGGAGGTCAGGAGCTTTGGGAATGTAGCTCCAGTGTGCGCGACCGAGACAGAGAGAGAGAAAGGTTAATTGGTGTTCGGCGGAAGATCACCTGCATCAAACCCTAAGCGGAAGAGCAGTGGACCGAATAGGAGAACTGTGCCAAGAATAAAGTACACACACGTACATGACTGACGCAGCCCTGTAGTTTGTCAAAAACAAAGCAATCTGGTGGTGATGGTATTAAATCAATATTTTCTGTTGCCTGTCTGCGCAGGGCTGAAATTGACAGCAATCTGTTAACAGAGAAGAGGAGGAGGAGGAGGAGGAGGACGACGAAGAAAGGGGACAGGAAAGAGGAGAAGAGAGAAAATGGGGAGGGAGTGCGAGGGGGCCGCACATTGAGAGTGTGTTAGGAGAGAGAAATGTGTGGAATCCTAATTGTGTTATTGCTCCAGAACAAACATTAGTCCTGCCTGTCATACCCCAGACAGCAGGCACTGAGTGAGAGTGTGTGTGTGTGTGTGTGTGTGTGTGTGTGTGTGTGTGTGTGTGTGAGAGTGAGAGACAGAAAGGGAGTGATAACTGGATGAGTACAGCAAATGAAGGGACTAAGCTAAGAGCATTTAAAACATGCTCTCCCCTTTTTCCCTGGCTATTCATGAAGGCAGAGCGTTTGCACCGGGAGTTCTGCGTTAGCCATTAGCTTCACATTAGGACAGCACGGCTAGCTCCAGCAGATGTGTGCATCAGCCAGCGAGCCCTCCCTCCTGCAGCTGTACGGCTGTGGGCTGGCCATGTGTGTGTGGTTTTGTGTGTGTGTGTGTGTGTGTGGTTGGGCTGAGGGCCAGCAGGCAGTAAACCCACAGTAGAGGCCCTGACAGTCCGATGCTTGCCACGTAGCCACATAGCAGCCACGTAACTCCAGAGGAGAGAAAAGGAGATCTATATTCTCTCCGTGTCTCCTGAGATAGAGAAAAGGACGCAAGCAGAAAGGAGAAAATAATCGACTGAAATAATGTGGGTCATTGTGTGGGAGTCAGAGTATAAACAGAGGCAAGCAAGCAGTCAGACGCAAGGAGACAAAGTGACTTTGTGATACCCTTTCCACCAATTACATCAGCCAGGAACGCCAGACTCTCGCTCTTTTACTCCAGCTGAGAACTCCTGGCCTTAAGAGATGTTCAAGGCCTGATTCCACACATTGATGAACACACACACACACACACACACACAGCAAAATAGTTTACAGACTGGCACAAACATAAATCCACCCCGCCTCCACGCCCTAACAATCATCATTAAAACTGGTGTCATTTTCTTCATTACATCCATCAGCCTCATCACTGTCTAACATCTCTGCCATCCTCATGACGGGTACGGCCAACATCTTCATTATTCCTGTCAACATGCCAGACGGCCTTAAGAAAAGACTGTATTTTGTTGGTGTTTGTGTGTGTTTAATACAGAGGAAGTGGCTATTCTCCCAAAAGCACATGAACATGACTCACTCTTCTTCATGGCAGCGCTTCCAGATTTTTCTTCTCCTTTTCTCCCCTCCTCTCTTTCTCCCTCTCATCCCTCCCTCTTCGCTCCTGCACCACCACAGTTCAGATCCAGAGATGCTGAGGGCTGAGCGCTCTGCAGCCCAGAGAGGAGCGCTGAGCTCGAGGAGAGCTCACAGCAAACCCCTCCAAACACCTTGGATCTCCTCGGCTCAGTCTGGCCACACACACACACACACACACACACACACACGGAGGCTCCGTCCCACAAGCCAGGAGACTGAAGGCTGAGTTGGGCTGGCTGGTGGATAGGTAGTATGACTGTGGAGATGCACACACAAGCCATCTGGGTGTTGGCTTGGCATGGCTAACTTGCTAAAAATATTACATAACAGCTGGGGTCATCCAGGTTGAAGTCTACAACATTCAGGAATCCTCGAATATCTGTAGCCCCAAGCCCATTTTCTTTTCTTTTCTTTTCATTTGCAGGCACACCACCGCTGAACCCTGCTGATCTTTATCCTATTGATCAGAGACTGACGATGCGCATGCCTTCAGGTGTGCTTGTGTTCTGCAAGCGAGTGCAGTTTCAATGGAAGAGATATGGTAGGTGACATAAGTGTTATATTTAACTTCCAACGATCGCAGACAGACAGACGTACAAAGAGAAATCAGAATCAGAAGAATCAGAAACAGGTTTATTGCCAGTACGTTTTCACATAAAAATACACAGGGAGAAAAGCTAGACAGTTATGGATTTTATACTAATGTGTCAGTTTCAGAAATACATGTTCAAGTCATTTTTCCCCTCGTCGCCATGGAGATATGAATACTGAATGAACTCAACTCAAGGTTCAAACATTCTCGCTTTGTCTGCCTTGTTTCTCTCTCTCACACATACACACATATAAATCACAAAATGATGCACTCTGTGGGCTCTCAGGAGGTTGTGCACATGCATCAGATGTTCAATTACATCCCAGACATGACACTATTTTGCTAGCGTGACATTACACAGCACTAGCTCCATGCCCCCCCTTCATCGCTCCTCTATATGTACTCACCCACCACCTCCCCTCAGACTTTCCTTTATTTCTGTGAAATGCAGATGGTTCCATGTAATATATAAATATGATGGTTTGCCCGCAGAGCCGGTTCCTTTTCAAGTGGCGGCTCAGATAAGGCAGCGTGTGTTGCGCTCGTCTTTCATGGTTGCATGGTTTTCACAACACAAGACCGGCGGCTAATGAAAATTAGTTACACTTTTTATGCACCAGCGCTCACCCCCTTCACTCAGCCTTCCTCCTCTTCCTCTACTCCCTCACCTCCTCCTCATATGTCCCATGTCCAGCTTTAACCTGTCTGAGGGCTGCCCTGCCCTCCTTCTTCCTCACTTGCTCCCCCCAGCCTTTAAAAGACAGCCGCCCATTCAGAAGGTTTGGGGGTAGGGTGGGGGAGGAGAGCAGTGCAGGCTTGGGGAAGGATGAGAGGGGGTGGGGGGTTCCTATTCCCGCTAAATTGTCCCACATGGCTGAGCATGCTTAGTTTAAACAAACACAGCCACTTCCTCCTCACTGCGCAGCACATCGGCACACAGACACAGGGCGAGCACACAGCCACACACACCCACAACAGTTGGGTGCACAGGCATGCTTGAACTCCGCTGCACAAAAATCAAGCATGCGCACACATATATAAACCACACATACACACACACAATACATTGTATACTCTGGCAGGCAGCGGACAATACTTTCAGTCTTGCACTTCCAGCCAGTAAACGTACAGCCGAGCCCATACTCCAGAACACAACGCCACAGGACCGAAGATTACTTATTGTATAGTTCCCCGTGAAGGATAAGTTCACATGCATATTCAGCATATTTAGTTTCTGGTTTGGCTTCTGGTTACACTGGGTTAAAAAAAACAACAACAAAAAACAAAAAAAAAAAAGGTAAAAACGTTGTGGGGCTTTAACTCGACAATCCACAATAAACATCTCAGATAATGTGTCCCTGGAGTCAAACCCCGAAACCCAAACTCACACCACAGAAAGAGACGATATACAGTATATATGTATATGTGTCTGTGTGTGTGAGTGTACGCACAGTTCTGTGTGTGTGCCCAGAAGGAGAGATATTTATATTTATTTATTTATTTATGTTATATTTAGCACCATTCAGATGTTAAATCACATTACTTGCATATGGAAAACTGGTTTGTTTGCGCACTCTGCAATAGACATACAGTATCTGTATGGTATACTGAAGAATAGGAGGATTGAGGCAAATGTGAGCAAAAAACTCAAGTGTTTTTAACTTTTCTCAACTTTCCTAATGTGTCATTTAAAGAGAGAGTGACCAGAAAGCTGTTTTACTTCTGCTGTGAGGTTTGCTGTCAAAGATCCACCCAACGTCCCTCTGGATGTACCATGTATTTCAATGCGGTGACCTCCAATCACCATAATCAGCTCTACATTACAAGCGGCTAGTAAAGAGGAGTGAAAGAGGACAACCGCAGAGTCCAGACAATAAGCCCACATTCACTGCCAGTGGACCTGCTGCCGTCCAGGCCTGCACACACAGCATGTCTCTGCCACTAATGCCGAGCTCCATCAGGGCTGCATGCCATGAGTCTTAATTAAGACAGCTATGCCAAGTCAAGAAGTGACTCTCTCCCTCTCTCTCTCTCTCTCTCTCTCTCTCTCTCTTAAGACACACACACACACACACACACACACACAGATGGATGCACAAACTCACATTCTCGGATGGATGAGCACGTTGACGCAAGCAAACCACCAAGAGACATTCAGATAATCAGTTTTATGGACCATGAAAAAAGCTTGCTCAGTGGGTGGTGTGTGCGTTTGTGAGTGGGAGGGAGAGAGAGCAGGTGGGTGGGTGCTGAGAGAGAAAGACTATTTAGTCACACCTACACGAGAAACCTGTCTCCTTTCTCACAGACAAGACAATACCTGAGTCTGGGAGGTGTGCACACAAGTGCTCACACACAGCCTTTAAATGCACAACAGAGAAAATCATGGATGAATACATGAATACTTATTGTACATAAATGCTCGTGTTTGTTTATGTATATGTATATGTATATATATATATATATATATATATATATATATATACACACACACACACACGTATGTGTCTAGAAAGCAGTGTTTAATCCATTAGAAGAAAACTGAAATGGGCTGAAAAATGAGAGATGGCACTTCTGGGAATAGCAAGTGATTGGAAAGTGTACATACAGTCACTTGCTCCCTAACATCAAACACACACACACACACACACATAACACCCCTCCCCACAGCCTGGGGTCACAAGGTCACATTCCTCCTCCTTAATCAGCCTCAGGATTTCACACACTAGTTCAGGGATGTGGGTGTGTGAGAGCGTTAGTGTGTGTTTCTGTCTGCCTGCGTGTGTGGGTGGGTGGGTGGGTGAATGTGTTTTTGGGACGTTTCAGTGATTTGTGGGGGGTCCGGCTTGAGGGCAAGGAGGGGAGAGGTGAAGGAAAATGTGGGAGGTCATGTCCACATCAAGCCGGATCATTCTGCAAAAAAGCATTAAAAGCTTAAACCAAAAAGCTTTTTGAAGCTCTTCCGAAATTACGATGCCGACGTAGGCACGATCAGGTGCACTTGAGGCAGTAAGGTGCAGGGGACAACGTTCTATTGCCTCCAGTGGTCACTCATTTTGAAGGGTGGTACAGCCAATAATGCAATAAAGGTGGTGTCATTAACCTGTATTTATGTTCATTGTATCAGCTGATTTTAAGTACCTTTTATGAGCCGTGATCCAAATCACCATTTTTAAAATTGTTTTATGGAAAACTGAAATGGCAGGAATGTGGAGCTGGGGCGAGCAGGGGCAGACGGGGTGAGAGGAAGGGAGGGAGGGGTAGAAGTGTGTCTGCATGCCCTGGGTGGGGGGGATAGAGAGGGGGAGGGGAAGGAGGAGACTGGTTTAACAAGGAGAAGCAATAAAACATGTGGCTTTGCATTACAAAAAACACCTACTTCCTCCTTCCTCCTTGAGCAGAACCATCAACATGTGACAGTGTGTGTACAACACACACGCACACACACATACAGTACATACACACAAACGGTCACACACAGAGAAAGATGCATTATTGAAAGCATGTGCATGTGCCACTTCCAAATCCACTTCCAGCCATATAACAATCAGAAATATAACCAGTTACAGATTCAGTTCCCCACTCTAACACACACACACACACACACACACGAATAAACCCCATCCCACAGCAGAGTAAAGACACTTGAGATACACACTCATAACACTCACAGTCAGGCATAAAAACAGCCATTAACGACTGGCGGAACTTTCCATGGGCCTGCCAACTAGCAACACCAACACGCCTGGCATGCTAATGCAGGCACGTAAACCTATGTGTGTGTGTGTTTTGTGCATGTGTGTTAAGTCAGTGCTCTCTGTATGTGTGTCTCAAGTGCGCACCTGTACACACTCTCACACACACACACACACACCCCAGTGGGCAGCTTTTCATCAAGCCATTTCCATAGATGACACCCCCAAGGAGCTGTGCAAGGGCACGAGCAGGGCATCTGAATCACTTTTCTGCGTGCATGTCTCCACAAAACTTTACCAAGTGACGAGAACTTGATGAGAAACCTGACAGCCTTACTTTCTGGATTCCAAACATTTTCTCTCTTTGTTGTAATCATTTTATTTCATCACCGGCTCTCTTCCACCAGCGTCACGCTGCCTTTCCCCTCGGCTCTGCTGCAGCCATACTGCTGCTGTCAAGACCTTTAAGATGACACCAAGTGATGGGCAGTGGTGCAAATTGCATAACTAGAGTGAAGAGAAGTGAAAGCTTTTGGTTAAGTCATGCGTTGCAGCATGCGCCAACATGCTGGGTTGTTGGGTTTTTAAAATTGTATCAAAGCTACACAGATATTGCTGATAATTGCACAAAAAGCCTACTGTACTCTACTGTACTAAACTATACAGTACAACCTCCAACATGCCACTCATATCCGATAAACAGCCTATAACCCAAAAATATTTGATTTTCTCTCATATATGACAAAAAGAAGCAGACAAGCCTCTCGCTAATGTTTGGTATTGTTGCATTAAAAATGACTGAAACAATGAACTTATTTTCAAAATTGTTGCCAATTTATTGTTCCCCTTTCAGTATCAAAATATGATTACAAAATATTGGTTTCCTTATTTTGTTATACAGGAGAACTCTGAATTGCCACTACGTATGAAACGTGCAATATGAGATTGCCTTGCTTGCCACAATATAGCATTTCATTCCAAAATGCTATGCAAATGCCACATTATGCTGATATCACAACAACCTCCAAATTATATATTTGGGTTTTGGACTGAACAAGGACAGAGCGAGACATTTGAAGACGTGGGAAGTTGTGATGGAGATTTTCCTATTAATCACTTACTTGATTAATCGAGAAACCAATCAGCAGATGAACTGAAGATGCAAATACAGCTGTACTGTAAAAATGACTATGTAAGCTATCGAATAAGTAAGGATAGTCGGTCAGAGATGGCACCACGTCTCCAAATATCAGATTGTTTGGCATTACACGTTGTGCACCTCGAGACCAGAGGAGTGAAGAGGACAGGGCAATGGGAAAAGAGAGGGGAGGAGGGAGACGGGGAGTGGAGGAGTTGAAAGGCTTCTTTTATCTTCTTCTAAATCAACTGTCAACAATGCAGGAAATTATCAAGGGAGACAAAAAAGAAAAAAGAAAATGGGGAGACGGGGCTCTGGAGAATGAGAGAGGAAGGGAAGGAGGGAGGGAGGCAGAAAGAAAGAGAGGAGGAGGGTAAACATTACAGCTCTGTGCCAAGCAAACATGAGATGCTGGGATACTCCAACAAAAAGCCGCCGTTCATATGGGAGAGAAAGAGACACCGAAGAAACAGAGGGAGAGAGCACGCAACAGAGAGAGAGAGAAAGAGAGAAAGAGAGAAAGAGACAGACAGACAGACACAAAGGAAAAGCCAGGAAATGGAAAGTGAAAGCATCAAACAGCAGACAACCAAAATTTACCAAAATGTAACCTCATGACTCACCAAATCTTAATTAAGATTCACACACGTGAAAATGACTGGGATGTGACCAAACTAAACAATAATCTCACCCACACCTGTATACGCACGCTCCACAATATTGTGCTACTACTGCAAACCTGTACATTATGTCGCTTTCTAAGAGAAGCCTGGAAGGTTCCGCACAATCTACTATTTGTGTGTTAGCTTGAACAGAAAGTTGGTCCTATTTGCTATGCAGGGTGTGACATTAACCATGTAAAAGGATGCCAAGTTTCATCCCTGTACTGGTTATACTTTGCCTTCGCCTAAGTAATGTTACAGTTCCACAAACATCCTGATTCCAATGTGAGGGGCTGTGAGAGAATATATGTACCCTCTGTTTACAAAGAACTTAAGTTTTCAATTTAAATTAATTATTATAAAAATATATTTTTATTCTGTTAATGTCTTCATTTATTTTAGTGTCACAGTCAAGGAAGGCTGTGTTAAGTCGCGTTAAATTGCCTTTTACATAATCTTACATTTTGGCCACCAAAAATGTACTTTGGCCACCAAATTTAGGGGCTTGGTGGCCCGTGCGGCCAGTGCTTAAATTTTTTTTTAGCATCTATCCCTGCTATGTGGTTTTCTTTTTTAGCGTGATGTTGTCACATATGAATGAAAACGTTTTGGACTGTTGGCCGTGTAAAATAACCGTGTTTAATTGATTAATCGAGAAAATCCAATGACCTGAAAATAATCGGCCCCTAAAAATGAATAACTCATTTGTTGTATTAAGATTTTGGTCAGTGTAATGAAGCCATGTGTCTTTAATAGAAATGAAACATTGGGTCACACATGTTCAGGTTGGTGAACCCTCTAGGGCTCCCCTGCACTCCATCACACGTCGCAGCAGCCGCAGCAGAGACGGCTGTCGAGGCAAACGCGCAGCTCTGCTCCACCTCCTCTGTGCTTTACTGTGCATCATCAGGACAGAAGGGACACGAGAAAGAGAAAGTGCAGGAACTCTCCTCCCGCACTCCAGGTGTCGACCCACTTGACCTCACGGAACGGGAACGCCTCCACGTGCCCAGCCTGCCTCCTATCGCAGGGCTAGGAACTAGGAACTAGGAAGCAGGAAGCAGCTCGTTCGCTTGACAAAACAACACCTCTACAGTAACAGTCAAGGGCAGCACTCTTTCTGGGATGCACACCTGTTGCATTTGGAGAAACACATGGTACGACTGATAGACTGCAAACTGCAGGCATAGTTTTAGTACTGTACATAGAAATGGCGTACCAATGAATATTCCAAATATGGGAAGAACAAATGGAAAAAAGCAGCAAATAAATAGATTTGCGGGGCTGCAACTAGTTAATGCCTGATATTATTGCTTGAAAATGACTTAAATGATTAAACCATTAGCAAAATAGTTGCTGATTAATTAATGAATTGTTTGCAAAATGATTGGGGATGGGATCAAGATACCCAAAGTGGATTTTGCATGATAGAAAATGACCACTTAAAGGCATGAAGCCTGTTCTTCTGTCATATAGATCAATCGATGCCTGCAGAAATGCAAAGTAGCGGGTGCAGTACAGTTAAATTCCTGGAAATCCAAACAGAGAGGAGGTTTATCTGAAGGTCTCTTCTTGTTCTTCACCTCTTTCACGTGCTCACACACACTTTCCAGAGTTGAATTGTCTTGTCTGCGTAACTTTATAAGCTGCGCCAGCTTCCGTCCTTGATACACAGGCCCTGTTCAGTAACACTACCCCGCAGATAACATGTTCTAGGTTACCAGTCAGACACACACGCACAATGGCCAGCATCATCCTGCCCCTTCCCTGACCCCATTTCAACAAGGCGCACCTGAAGGTTTTATTGGGCCAACAGGGTAGCAAGCAGAGAACCCAGATTATGCCTGAGGTTAGACAGAGACAGATGCTCTTGGCATCACGAGTCCTCATGAAGCATGGGAACAACTTCCTCATTGATCCTAGAATAACCTGTCTCGGAATATTAGAGTCCAACCTGGGTCACTATATGTCAGTCTTAAGTGTTCATTTTCACCTGCTGGCGGAGTGCAGAAAACTAGGTCTATGTGTATGGTAAAATGTCTGTCAGAGAAATAGCACAACATATTCAGCTGCAAAGTTACATTCACCCAAGGTGTAGGAAATGACGCACAACCACCACCCGGGCCGACACGACTGAGAGGGTTGTACCTGTGTGACAAAGCTGTAATGGTTACAGAACACAGGTTTTGTTAGCCGATATAAAGCGTTATTCAACCCTTTGGGCTATTCATGCGAAAGACAGAGAAAGGCCAAAGCAACAATGGCTACCCTCCTCCCACAACCTGACTCCAGTCTAAACATTGCTCTGTTTTGCTAAATAGTTGCAGTGCATTTGATTTTTTTTTTTTTTTTTTTAAGCACAGAAAAGGGGGGATTTTACAAGTCACTTGCTTGCAGTTGCATCAGTTTGAGTGAAAATCCCTGCTTACATTATGCTGCTGTACATCCTCCAGCACCACATTCCTGGCTCTCCACACAGACAGCTAAACACAAAGTATAAAACAAAAAACAGCCTAAAAACTCAAAAAAGGCCGTCGTTAAAAATGCTGAAATAAGACTTTTCATCCGGACTTCTTATTGACTTTAGCTGTGAATACAAGAGCAACATAAGAGGGCTTTCATAATTTTTGAAATATTGGCCTGTGAGCTTTGTTTACATTCTTATTGTGTATAAATGTTGAAGCCAAAGAGGCTTAACTTCCAGACATCAGCGTACAGCGATATAAACCTTGTTCAGCTTGTGGTAAGTGGGACGCAGGTGTAGTGCTTAACCCATGGCAGGGGGGAAAATAAACCCAAAACGAAAATATGGATTTCACTTATCCTTTGCGATACGTTTAGCACCTAGAAAATCGGGCTGCACGAGGACTCTGACCAACGCAGCTTTTCCACCAGAGATCCCTTGCTTCCATCCCTCTGTGGCGGCTGATCAATTGCAAAAAAAAAACAAAAAACACCTGTTTCACTCAGCTGCAGAACCTTGACCGACAAACTTCACCGAAACCAGGGAAACAAAAAGAAGTGTCCTGGGGCCAGGTTTATACGTGTGAAGTTGTGATTTTAAGAACAAACAAAAAACAAAAACAAAATCTAGGAACTTACACTTGAGGGACTCACAACTAAAGTCTCTAGTCTCCACCTCCACTTCAAAACTGCTGTCCACGGCCTGGACGCTTGATGCTAAGACTCTTTGATGCCTGCGACTTGTGGACGCAAAAGAAATTGCCCGTTCATGCACTGCAGGGAAAATTCCTTCGCGCTCACCTAAACACGACTTTTCAGCAGGTAGCCAATCATTTCACCCCACCACCCCCCAAAAAAAAAAAAAAAAGATTTTTTAAATTACATGGCCACATCAGCCTTTCACCAAAGGAATGTCATCTGACGTCATGTATTTGGGATCGGATTTCTTCCTCTCCTTCTCTTTCTCTCGCCCCGAAAAAAGTAAGCCGTGTGTGTGTGTGTGTGTGTGTGTGTGTGTGTGTGTGTGTGAGTGAGAGAGAGAATATTCCCCCCCCAGCCTATATTCTCGAGAGCCCATTGCAGTGGAGGGTCCCCCAATTATACTCCTGATCATGACAATTAATCACTCACTCCTGTTATTAAAGAAACTCTGGAGATCAAGCCCTCTGCATCTTATTTATTTTACACATCTCCTGGTCGGGGGGGGGGGGCTATATGTTACGTGGAAGGCAGATAGTGGACCGTGGCAGGCAGGAGGCCAATGTTTGATTTCCACGTCTGCATCAAGAGAGGCTGAGTGGGAGATTTGTCTTCCCTCTGCACAAACAGACAGACACGTAGTCGTTTCTCAGAGAGAGAGAGAGAGAGAGAGAGAGAGAGAGAGAGAGAGAGAGAGAGAGAGAGAGAGAGAGACTCTGACTGGAAGGAATGCTAGGATATGCTGGAGTTGAGATTTTTTTCTCTTTTCCCTTCTCCAAAGCCTTTTTCCTGCATTCTGTAAAACCGCAAACTCTGCGGAGAGCCGCTACAGCCGACCGACGCAGAAGAAACCCCCAATACAGTCGGTTCAACGGTTTCGCAACCCCTCTCTGTCAAATCTGACTGCCTCAGCATCTTCCATTCCAACTTATTTTTCCAGCTACACGCACACACACACACACGCACAAAAAAAAGTGCCCATTTCCTGATTTTGAGCTGCTACAACACGACCGACTATTTGCACAGAAGCGAGTCGCAGCGCAAAGAAGCGCGTCTCGCCGCAGACGAACGCCAGAGAGGAGAGCTTTTCTCCTGTTGCGCACTCACTCCATCCGAAGTCCTCTCGGGAGACAAACACACTTTCTTTCTGGAAAGCGGAGAAGTCGGGAAGCACGAAGAGCCGTGGGGGGGGGGGGGGACGAGCCCGGCCCGTTCACCCGAACAACTGACGCGACAAAACCTCCGCCGTTGTGCTTTTTTCCTTGCCGTTTGCGTATAAACGGGAAAATGTGCCCCCAAAGTTTCGCCTCACCCTCACCCTCCTCCTCCTCCTCCTCCTCCTCCTCCTCCTCCTCTCCGCAGCAGCGGAGCCGTTTTTCCGTTTTCCTTTGCGCTGGCCAAGTGGCCCAGACTGCCGGCGTCAGCGCTCCGAACTCTCTCTCTCTCTCGCACACGCACACACGCACACGCACGCACACACACACACACACACACACGCGCACACACACACACACACACACACACACACACACACAC
>JAVQJF010038790.1:0-11906 GCA_036023855.1 Gadopsis marmoratus | reverse complement strand
GCTCACCATACGAACGGTAATTTTGAAATTGAATTTTGTTTTTTCCATCCTCCAAACCATTGCCGGTTGCCCCCCCTTTTGGTCCCCCCCCCACCCCCCCCCCCCCCCCCACCCCCACCCCCATCAGAAGTGGCCTAGCTGTGATGGATTGGCGTCCTGTGAGTGTCAAACTGCTTTATGGCTCTTTAATGAGGCGATCAGGCAGAGGGAGCCTCCACACAGCCACTATTGTTGCTTAAATCGGAAATCAAAACAGGTGAAGTTTCATTATAGCTGCGTATAGTTAGCGTCCGCTTCAGTGGCCAAACCACACCTACGTAAAAAAAACAAACACACACACACAATTTCAGTGAGACTGAAAACGGTAGTATTTCCATATTTCAGCGTGCCCCAGGTCATATGTTCATAATTGTGTAATGGACATTCACGACTCAAGGGATTTATGGGAAATGCAATTCTTTCTGATTTTAATGGAGTTTCTGGAATCTGAATTCAGTGAAAGCAATCACAAAACCTTTAGCAGAAGCCTCACTATTCTCATGTTTCCTCTCACATAAAGCACTATACTGCACGGTCATATGTATTGCCTAAAGTAAAGATAAGGCGATGGCACGCAAATGCAAAAGGCAGGCGTCTTCCCGGCTTCAATATCGTGTTATTTCTGGAATTACATCCTTGTTGTAACGCCACAGAACAGCCAGCTGTAACATCATTAAATAATGATGTCACAACAATCTGTTGGTTTAATGCATTCTGCATTGAAAGAACACCCACCCACCCACACATGCACACAAAAACACATGTGTCTGCGCACTTCCAACTCGCTAACACACACTCAAAATGAGGGAACGTGAACCCTGTTGACAAAGAAATACTCCAATTATGCATAAAGGAAGATACAGAAGCGGGCAATTACTCAAACTGCGCCAGCTGTCACAACAGTAATATGGCTGTGCATATGCTGTATTCCATCAATCAAGAAACTGCCACATGTTTGCCCTCAGCGCAAAGCTGTAGTCTGGTGACGGGCGAAAATAATCTACCCTGGCAAAATTAGTCACAACTCAAGAACAAACAACAAATCCCGCTCGAAAGTATTGAGTGCATTTATAATTTTTCAAAACTGTACTCTGAGGGTTTCTCGATGCCACCAAGTTGGCTGGGAGAACAATCTAGCAACATTTAAGTGACAGTTAAAACTGCAATAAAAGTTTAATTATTCTTCTTCTTTTTGGACACATAGTGTGAACGCTACATTCCTCCTGCATGAAAATGAGTATGTCACAAACATTGATCTGATTATCCGCCTTTCGCCTGTTTATCACGCGGCGAGGTTAGCTACAGTTAACGTCAGCACATGTAAGTACATCAGTTTTGTTTGAGAGTGAAGACTGAAACACCTTGGCACGCTGGGGCACTGTTTAAAAATCAAAGTATTTACTCTTTCTAATGGGTTCTTTTTCACAAAATCCAGTTGGCAAAGCGTTGTGCCAGTACTGTTAATTCAAATGAAAATATGATCTAGTAATTGTAAAACAAATTAAAGTAAAGCAAGAATCCTGCTCTGAAAATGTTACTTAAGTAAGAGTACAAAAATACTGTTAGCAACATATCAAAAAAGTACACAGTGCTGAAAGGTGGCCACTGTGAGTCTCATACTATTCTAAATATTATATCTTTCAATTCAATTCAATTCAGTCTTATTTATATAGCGCTATATCATAACAGAGTTATCTCATAGTACTTGTTAATATAGAGCAAGTCTAAACCAACTCTATATGTACAGACCCAACAATTCCACCATGAGCAGCACTAGGTGACAGTGGCAAGGAAAAACTGCCTTTTAACAGGCGGAAACCTCAGGCAGAACCAGGCTCTTGGTGGGCGTCATCTGCCTCGACCGGTTGGGTCGAGGCAGATCATTAGATCATAATGAACTAAGTAGTACTAATCAGTTGCATTTACTCTGGTTGGTTGTTGTGAACCCAGTTTGTATTATTTACTATAGTATCATCATAGTGTTTCAGAATATATAATAATACATATTTTAATAATTTGTAAAGTGACTAGTAACAATAGCTGTCAAATATAGTGGAGGAAAAAAAGCACCCTTCAGCTGTAGTGGAGTGCGAGTATAAAGTGGCATGAAAGTGAAATAGTCAAGTAAAGTTCAAGTATCTCCAAATTGTACTTAAAGGCACTCTGTGGAGCTTTCTTGTAAACAGAAAAAAGTAAAAACACTAAAACACATTGTGCGAATCCGTGAGGTCTGACAAACATGTTGAATGCGTTGCTTTTCTCCTTCAAACATTTGCAAAGGTGATTTTTAAATCCAGCATTGTTTACATCCAGGGTAGTAAGCGTGCAGTCTTCTTGCCTGCCTTTTGCGAGTGCATGGCTGCGTTTCTCGGCGCGTTACCGCCACCTGTTGGTCAGTGGAAAACCAGGTAAGCGGCGCCGCCAACCTCATCAGGCATAAGGACACTTTGTTAGTTTAGATGTACCTGTTAGCTATGCTGGCCAGCTGCTCAGCCTTTGGTTGCTCTATGAAAGTTTGTATAGCCAATGGTGAATGATGATTATTGCAAGGATAATGAAATATTTAACATTGTGTGACTCGGATGTCTCAGTTTTATCTGGTTACACTTATGCATTCTAATATGGCAGTATGTGGTAGCCTCTTCAATGCAAATGAGCGAGCAGATATAATGTTTTAGTGCATTTAATATGCTATAAATGTCCACCAAAGGATTATGCTGCAGGCTGTGGGTGACACGCACAACAAGTTCATGACCACCGTGACGTGAGCTGCTCCCGGTGCGCCTCACTTTTTAAAGAGGTTCAGTGTGACTCTCAGCTTGAATCGCTGCGCACATCTGTGAGCTTTTCTCAGCGGACCAAATAGGTCTGTGGCTCTGCTCTTTCACGGCTGTTTCCTCCGATTAAAAAATAACCAATCAGAGCAAAGTAGGTAGAACACAAAAAAAACCTTTAAAAAACAAACAAAAAAAGATTGCCATGAACCGAGAACAGAAATAACAACAATAACCATGTCCATTTTGACTGAAAAGGACGTCGATGGAATGGAAACTCGGATTAGTAAGGTCAAAATAAAAAATTTTACTTTGATTATTATGCTTGAACAATGACTTAGTTCACATTATATTTTTGTATTACAACTGATTTTTATATATCACTGCTGTTTGTGGATGTGCACATGGTCATCCTTGCCAAAATACTGTTTTAGTTGCCATACCTAAACCACATTATTTCCCAAAACTTAGTAGTTTGATTTGCCTTAACCATAACTTGCCATGTGATGATGCGGTAGGAAAAAAAATATGTAAGAAAACCACTGAAATTGAATGTTTTGCAGAATCTATTATCAGCATTTTGCCTGGCGATAAGGCTGCATGGTATCCCCCCCCCCGTATCATGTGGATCCCAGCACACAAGTGTCACTGCAAACTTTTCAAATTGTTTTCTGCAGTTGCTTCTCCCATTGAAACTGAGGTTTGGGTGGGGCCGCTTTCAGTGGAACACTGCTTTTATATGCAAAGCAAACCCATAACCGTGTTGCTTCGCAGCCACAGTGACACCGACACTTACTCTGTCACTCCACAGAATAGCCTCCCTAAAAAGCACAGCAAGTGGTGATTATGTAAGGTGGAAAGTGGGTTTGAAATGAGTCATATCCTTGAGCCTGGCCGTACGAAACAAATTCAATCTCCCCAAAAGTGCAAGTGCTGCCTGTCCAGCATGGCACCTGTGCCTTTAAACTAATTTTCAAGGCTTTTGATTGCTATGTGTCCATGCTTTAGATTCTAATCCCTCTGCACGGCCACCAGAGGCTGACTGTTGGAGGCAGCAGGCAGCATTAAAAAACAAAAAGGTCCCCAGGACGATGATTTATTCCAGCGCAGTGCATTTGTAAAAGCCACAACTGAATGAATATGATCTTTTGTACTGTCCTAAATGGGTCAAAATAAAGGATAATAATGTATTCAGATTTTACAGCCTAAAAACGAGGAGCACATTGCATTTCCTGATTATATTTTGTATCCCATTTACTCCATAATAAGCCTTAAAATGCTTCATTGGCATTGGAAAAGGTAGTTTTACTAAACGTTTGTGGCACAAGGTCCACTTACTGGGATTTTTCCAAAGCTTTCAATCACATCTTGTGGCTTTCATCTGCGGATGCAGGAAGCTCAGTAGTCATGGAGATGGTTCAGCTGTTATCATGTGTCCTAAGTATGACTGATGAGTGTGGCTGAGAGCTCCAGAGAATGTTCAGCGTGGAAGTCATACTACGTCATGTTACTTTACTTTTATTATTGCTATTGTTTGAAAGGCTTTGACGCGTTTTCTGCTGATCAGTGAGATTTATCTTGTAAATTGAAACGTATAATCTCACGTGTAATATAACAGAAATAGATCCAAATCGGTTGTTGATCATTAGTTTGGTAGAGGGAGCACAGCAGTGGATCAAGAAACCTGCTGCTATTTTCTACTTCACTATCAGTAGGAAAGATTACTTACATTTAAATGATCTCACCTAATAATAATAATAATAATAATAATAATCATAAAGAAGGTTAATTTCTGAACTGAATTTAGACTCTATTTAAATGATTTGTTGAGTATACTTTTCACATGGCCAATGAGCGGTTTGGGCTAATGATTGTGATACATTGTGCCTGATATAAAGCAGTTATTTCTGCACTGCAATACTTTATGCATGTTATACTCTGTATGTTGGACAATGGCTCTGCTATTACGAAGATGAGCCCTCCAACTCAGCTCATTTCCATCCAAATGTCAGCTTTGATGAATCACCTCAGTGAGAGCCCTCCACCATCTCACGCATCTGCCAAGACCCAGCACCACCACCCCACAGCACACCAGCAGACTCTCAAACAGGCCCACGTCCACTGGCAGATTCAGGATTGAGAAATTACAGTATAGGGGTTCAGTACAGTGAGAGGATATTGGAAGAATGTCACCAGGGTTTCATCAAATTAAATAATTTCTGCAAAGATATCAAACGATTTCAAAGGCTAAATTGAATTAGTGCGAGTCGCGGTATCTCCTCACGTTGATTGACACTTCCGTCATGTGTCATGTCCCAATATATGCTTATCGTTTTTCCAATCAAATTACAAATTGAAAATCACAATTTACCACAAGTTATTTTTCTGACTGTTCTGGTAAAAGTGCTTTGATTGAGGACATCTTGGCAGCCAATGCGCAACCGGCAGGGAATTAATTCTGATGCAAGCTTTCATTACGGCTTTATCAAGCAGAATGAATTGCATGCCATATTTCATGCACCATTATTAATAGAAATAAAGCGATAAACAATATAAGTGAGGTGTGGAGATTTGACTTAATCTGTCAAACTTGTCTTTCAAAAATGATTTGTTTCTAAATTACCTGCCTTATTATGACAGTGCTTTATTACTGATGACTGATAGCGAAACAAAGATTATAATCTCCCCATTACGCAGCACGGTTGCTGGTTTATGAAATATCTAATTTTGATTAAGATAAAGTTATTAATAAACTTTAAAGAAAGTTTGCTGTGAAAAAGAAAGTACAGATCTCAGGGGTTTTTGCAACTTGACATATCCAATCTGTAGTTCTGGGCAATCTTTCAATGCTATCAATATTATTATTATTATTTTAAAAAGGTTGCAGATATGATGGGTCAAAGTTGAACAATTGACAGTTTTGGGATCTAATTTAAATTTCTCCTCCACGTAAATTTGACTAGCCTGGAGCTACGCTTATAACCTTTTGACTGATTGAAGCCTCCAGTTTGTTGCCCAGTTGGACTTATTTTTATTTATTTATTTTTTTTGCAATATTGCCCCGTTACCAGAGCTCAGCAATCGCTTGAGTACAATGTTACAACTATCTGATAAAATATGTGATAAAACTAATGGCCAGAGCAACAAAAATAATAGTAATTATCCTTTAAACAAGGGGACTCATGCAACTCTGGGACAGTTTGCCTATCCACCATCTAATAGTTATGATGGGCACCTGGAACAATAACACTTGACACTAAACAAAAAACAACACTAAACATTAAAAGTGTTGACTTTGCCTGTCTGCATTTGATTCCATCCTTCCATTTACTCTGCAAGTGACAGAAAACACATATAAACACTGATATTTGTAATAAGGTTAAATTTACAGACTTTTAAGGCAAATATTGGCATCTTGTCTAAAGCTAGTATACCGGCTATTATATATGGGCACGGGTGCCTGTAGACTTTAAGGGTTATTCAAGGTAAAAAAAAAACAAAACTAAAAAACTGTGCTCATCTGCATTTTTGTAGAAAAATAGCTTGTATTTTTTTCTAAAAACTCTGATTTAGATTCTGCCAGTTCTGAATTATATGCTTTCATCTCCAGAAGAATCTCTGTGGAGCCTCCTGCCTTCTCCCTGGCCATCCTCCACAGATGTGTACTGGTAATGTTAAAGGATAAAAAATGCACTTTGGTAATCATAGCTACCTGGAATGAGGAGGGCCTTATACACACAGGTAATTGTGGAGCTAATTATTGTCGACTCTAACAGATGGCGCAATTGAGCAGAGGCTGATTAAGAAAATCTCCTGGCAAAGTTCCTGGATTGTTCATTCTTTTAAATTACCGAATGTCTCAGCCACCCAAGTTTTGGGGATGTTCATTCATTGCCTCTCAATGATAACCACTGAATGATAAAGCCATTAAAGTAGATGGAGTACACAAAATTGAAACACTAATGAAACTCTCTGGTTAACATCAGTACGGTGGAAACACAAACTCTGAGCGTATAAATGCTTATAAGTGCTGAATACTCAGTTCTCAGATTTACCTCAGTTCACAGTGCATTTCAAGAAATGTGTGTGTATGTGTATACACATTTATATACATACACACACACACACAGACTTATACGATTAATCGTCCGTCTTTTCTGCATTAACAAAAAACAATTCTTCCTTTATCGCTTATGATGAAAGACCATAGGACATACAGTCCCTTTGAGTTAGCGGTTCATTTATTTCTCTGGTGCATGGCCACCTTATATGTAGCACTGAATATATATGGGAATATTTCACAGATATTTGACCTGAGATTTGTGTGTGTGTGTGTGTGTGTTGCGTAGGCTGACATGGAGACCAACACAGCAGGACATGAACTGGAACAGAATCATTTGTAAATGTAACGTTCTGTCATGAACGTCTCGTGTGTTATGTGAACACTTCCTGTAAAGATGGCACGGCACGCAGAGTGAAGTTACTTTAACAGTCTGTTTGTTATTTTCAGTCACATGCAGTATGAAAACCTTCTACGAGTCTAGAAAGATCAGAATGTTATTCTTTAGACAGTAAATGCTCCACAGCAAAGTGGGTTTATCACAGCTTTTTTCCACTGGAACCAGCTGTCTTTTGCATCAGGATGCTGTAAGGTTGGACCAAAACAGTAAAGCTGCCGAACGTAAAAAAGAAAAACCCAAAAAAGAGCTGAAAGGCACTAAAATGCTGTAAAATAGTGTCTAGGGGAGCTTACACACAGAGATAATGTTAATTTGCTTGCAGTGATGATTCCGCAGTCATTGAATCAATTTTTATAAAAAATATTGATTAGAGCAACTTTACTCAGACCTTAACCACGCAGGTGAAAATACTCATTCGAGCCGTGTGCTGGCTTTACATTCACTTGTTCAGCTGCAGATATACGGAGCCAAGGTCACAGTTCTGCATTGGAGCGTCAGATCTTAAACAAGTCCAGCTTGCGTTTGTAATGTGTGTACCTATTGTTGTGTTTCTTGTGTATGTGTTGCTGAGTTTTATG
Source organism: Gadopsis marmoratus (assembly GCA_036023855.1). NCBI lineage: Eukaryota > Metazoa > Chordata > Actinopteri > Centrarchiformes > Percichthyidae > Gadopsis > Gadopsis marmoratus. The sequence goes on along the minus strand of JAVQJF010038790.1, from coordinate 4,055 downwards.
TATTTTCTATGGACGGGCATTGCAAATTAGCACAGGCTATAAGTGCTGTGGTGTAGGTGGCATTGATTTATGCTGCATGCTTGTCCCTATACAAACCAGCATTAACTAAATATGTTGAGTTGAAAACAGAAAAAAGGCACATTTCTATTGTATTGCAGAGCTACTTCCTGGTTCGTATTTTGCCCACAGCACTCACCGTAGTTGTGTGTGCATGCTATTCTGAAATTTCAACGGGTGATTAAAATGGGCATTTCGGGAACCGTCAACTTCACTTTCACTTTTCAAATAAGTGCTTTATATAACTGGATTAAAACCACTTGGAAAACCCATGCATGTCCTGTGTAGTGGTCGCACTGTAGCACCACACCGTGGCAATTAATCTGGTGAGTAAAGTGTTATCGGGACACATAGGAATGATAGCAAAAATTAGACCCAGGCTGTAAAACAACAGAACTTTTCTTATTTATTAAGCACTTGCTCAGGCCCTGTGGCTCTGATGCGGCGATAAAACCTTTCAAAGAGCACTAGAAGCTACTTTTTAATTATCAAAACAATACACCCACATACCTATTTTATTTTGCTTATCTCTTCTTTGGCCTCTGATTTTGTTAATGCCTTAAGACTTAATGGGACTTAATTCTTCTAAAAAATCCATAAGAACTTTGGATTTCTCCTCCCTGACATGATGTATTTCAATGTTTTTTCTACGTGTGTTCTGCTCTAGAATACTAAAGTTTGCCTCGCAGAACAATAACTGAGCATTGTATGTCAGTAAAAGAGGGGTATCTCTCTTCAAAATAAGAGTCCCCTTTCCATCAACTTGCCGCATGGAGGAATCCAAGCAGTAGGAGAACATCTGCTGATGTGACTGCGCATTCATGTCACGGGTCCTCTCTGCACTGAAATTCCCAAAACACATCAGAAACTCTAAGAGGCCCAGATCAATCAAGACCACCAAAGTGCCCAAATGTTTGACTCATCCCCATCCAGTCCTGCTTTTCTCACTGCGTTCCAGCTGAGCGGCATGTAAATGTTTAAAGCCCTCACATCTTAAATATTTGCAGCAGTTCCCACTTTACGGTTTGAGGATGTTGTTAAATATCTCAATTAGCTTCTAATTAAGACTCCTCTGAAGCGGCTGTGGCGGGAGAAGTAGGTCAAACAAAAAGCCTCACAGTCTGGTCGGACTCAGTGAATGCACCCCCACCATTGGTATATTTAAAGACGCATCTCTCTTCTTCAGCCGCTTAGCTGTCATCATGGAGACATGCCTGACCACACTCTTTGTTGTTTGTGTTGTGATTCTATCAAGATGTTCGAGACTGTCCGCCCCAAGCATTCAGCCATATATGTCGTCTGTTCGGCAGCTTATTGCAACCTATAAGGAACCCAAAGTCCATGTATGAAGGAGGTCTGGTGGACAAACAGCGGTCTCCTGGTTTCACCCAGGAGACCGCTGTTTGTGCCCCACGTGAAACCAAAAGTCAACCTTGACTTTATAACTTCAATTGCCTACGTAACTTACATTTTGTAAGTAAGTTAATTTACATAACTAATATAGTTATTTTAATCCACACACGGGACCTTACCCTGAAGGCCACTGTTTGTGTCCCGTGTGAAATCAAAAGTTTTTAAGAGACCACTCCGAATTTTCCAAAGTTCCATCCATCCATCCATCCATTTTCCACCGCTTATCCGGGGCCGGGTCGCGGAGGCAACAGGCTAAGCAGGGTTATCCACACGTCCCTCTCCCCAGCAACGATTTCTAGCTCATCCCGGGGGACCCCAAGGCGTTCCCAGGCCAGTTGGGATATATAATCCCCCCAGCGTGTTCTGGGTCTACCCCGGGGTCTCTTACCGGTTGGACGTGCCCGAAAAACCTCCAAAGGGAGGGGTCCAGTGGGCATCCTTACCAGGTGCCCGAACCACCTCAATTGGCTCCTTTCGATGCGGAGGAGCATTGGCTCTACTCCCTCCGAATGTCCAAGCTCCTTACCCGATCTCTAAGGGTGAGCCCGGCAACTCTTCGTTTAATGTTTATTTGTATAGGGACAAGTATGTAGCATAAACCAATGCCACATAGAAGTCATAACTTAATAAGCTAATTTGCAATGCCTGTGCCTGTTTCCATTGATATGATGTGACTGATAATATGTAATTTTTTTTAGATTCTCTACTAAGTCTTTTACTTGTATAAGGATAATTTAGTTTTCATTACTGTTTGTTAGTTTGTTAGTAATCCTGCTTTTACTCTGTCCCTCTCTGGGGCTACAGTGCAAAGTGAGACACTACGTTTTTCAGGCCAAGGACCCCCAAACTAATGGTGAGATGGAGCAGGGACCTCCTACTATATATATTGTATATTCAATTAAACTGGGCCTAGTACCATGTATAAATGTACCTTGTTATTGTGCATTCAATACTAAGTTATTCAAATAATACGAAGGATTCATATATTCATGTTTTTATTTTAAACATGTGCAAAGTACAGTGAGTAGGGTGGCCTTGCCACTGCCATTTATAAACATACCTTGTCAACCGATACCAATGCCAATATCAATACTTTCTGTCAATTGCATGATAATCAAGCATACAAGCTATTCAAATTGATGTTTTTATTTTTATAATTGTGGAAACAAATTTGGGGAAAAAATTAAAAAATATAAAAAATTGTCTAATCAACCAAAAATGTCACGACCCCCCTGCTATACCTCTGCAGACCCCCTGTTGAAGACCTCTGCTTTAGAGTATTACTAAAATGCAATTTATCCAGAACTATAAGAGAGGGATCTTTGAAAATAATGCTAGCCCCAAGCTCTCTAACAATTTGCTGCAGGGGTTCCTTGCAAGGCTGAGACTACATCACCAAGATTGCTTCTCCTCTCTTTGTGATTGTGTTTCATGAGAGCAGATGCTCTCCTCACCTGCAGAGATTTATTCAAACCTACAAGAAGGGGGGTTTCTCCTCAGCTTCATCCCAGTGGTGATAACAGTCAGACGATGTCTATCAGCTGTGTCAATAGAAAGCAATTGTAGCAACAACATGTTAAAACAACACATCCCACTGTGAAAAAAAGACTTCCGAAGAAAAAGATTCCAAAGAGGAGTTTGGTGTAAGGTAAGTAAAGTAAAGGTTTGTGGTCTTCTATAATATATCAACATAAAAAAGTTACAAGCTTTGATAACAATTTTTGTAACACCTATTAGGTAATCTAAAAAGTGAAGGATGACTATGCATAGACTTTCAGTCACTTCCATTGGTTGAAACTGAGCAGTTGCCATGGATATGTGACATTTACACCGATCAACCATAAATTTATGACCACTGACAGGTGAAGTGAAGAACATTGATTATCTCATTACAATACACCTGTCAGTGGGGGGGGAGGGGGATATACTGTATTAGCAAGTGAACATTTTGTCCTCGAAGTTGATTGAATGAAGTTCAAAGTTCAAAATGGGCAAGCGTAAGGATGTGAGTGACTTTGACAAGGGCCAGATTGTGATAGCTAGACAACTGGGTCAGAGCATCTCCAACAATGCAGCTCTTGTGGGGTGTTCCCGGTATGCAGAGGGCAGTACCTACCAAAAGTGGTCCAAGGAAGGAGAACCGGTGAACTGGTTACAGGGTCATGGGTGGCCAAGGCTCATTGATGCACATAGGTAGCGAAGGCTGGCCCGTGTCGTCCGATCCAACAGAAGAGCTACCGCAGCTCAAATTACTGAAAAGGTTCATGCTGGTTCTGACAGAAAGGTGTCAGAACACACAGAACAACCCAGGTTGTAGCATATGGGGCTGCGTAGCCGCAGACCGGTCATAATGTTGTGCAGGGGCGGCTGGTATCAATGGGCTAGCAGGGCTCAGCCCTCCCTGTCCTTTACAATAAATATAATAAAATAATTGTAAAAAATCTTAAAACAGATCGTCTTCAATTTTGGTGTGACCTAGAGGAGCAACAGAACCAAATAGTCACAAGAAAAACGGAGGAAATAGAAAGAAAAACGCAGGATATATTGAAATGGGCTTATTTTTTACAGCCCCAACTCAGCGGCAT
>JAVQJF010038784.1:0-19676 GCA_036023855.1 Gadopsis marmoratus | reverse complement strand
GTCTTATTTTTTTATTCTTTTATTTATTTCTCTTTATATTTCCACATTTATTGTGATATTCTTTTATTCTTTTATTTACATATTTATTCTTTATTGTGGCACTCCTATCATTCCATAAGTAGAGTGATGCAAGTGCGTCGTTTGTGCACTTTTCACAGTTCCAATAACAACAAAGTGGCCCTCATCACTGACAGGTGGAGTTATGAGCAATCGTAGCAACAAGTACTGCTTAACTCAGTGCCACTGGCCATTGATGTTATGAAATAGTCATATATCTATCTCTTGTCTCTCTGAGGCTCCTGTCTAATTTTTGCGCGTCAGTTCTGCTCAGTTATGGATAGGAGAGAGCAGATGGGCCAGTGTTTACTTGTAGCGCGTGCAATCACACCTTTAAATTCCTCGGAGTAGAAGTGAGAGAGGTTGCAGTCAGTTGCATCTGCCTCTGCTCTTTACCAGTGAAAACCACAAGCCTTGGCAAGCTTTAGTCAACAGCTAGCTCCACTCATCTAACTATAGATTTCATGGCCTTCAGCAACATGCACTTGGATCTCATAGGAACAGGCACTAGTATGATTGTGTTCTTAAATCATCCATAAAATTGTTCAATGCTGTCATAAACTGGGAGGATATCCTCAATATTTTACAATAACAGATCAGCTATTTTTACCTTCACAGCTTTGTTTAGAGGGTCTTTTGGCCTCTTTACAATACACATGCACAAAGCCACAAAGATAGCAGGAAACAGGATAAAGAAAGAGAGAGAGTCTCAAAACGTCTGGATTCTCTTCCAGAGACGCTGCATCTGAGTATAAAATCCGAGCCCAACAATAACAAAGAAACACTTTTGATCCGCTGTATAAAAGGAAAGCTACAGAGCTCAACAGACCAGGGGTTCATGTGCTCACCGTGGTCACGGTGACAGATCTGCCGACCACTCCTTGTCCATCTGTGCTGCCGGTGGCGCTCTGCCTGCTTTGTAAGGACAACGAGTTCAGACCAGTAATTTAGTTCAGATGAGGTAAAGCAATATTTTCAGATTAAAACGAGCCATATTCCTTCACAACTGTCCTTTCTTTCTTCTTCTCCTTCCTGCATTTTATTTTTTATGTCTTACATGTCCAAAAACGTCTGGCTGAGGATGAAAGGAAGAAGCAGAAGAGAGAAAAAGAGACATAGAGAGAGGGAAGATGAACAAGTTCTATGCTTTATGAAGCAGACACACAGACAGCAGTATGACACTTCTTCTGATCATTTCCTAAAATTCCTAATGATCTAATTGCGCTGAACAGCTTATTTGATAAGGTGGGAGGAAATGTGTGCTTTGTGCTCTTCTCTTCACTCCTTTCATGGTTAGGTCCATTTTATGCACAGAGTGGATAGAGTTGCACACTCTCGGTCATCCATTCAGAACTTTTATGTCCCCAAGTGATGTGGAATAGCTTCAATAAACCCCAAAGTAGCCTTCTGTTGATACTAGACAGGTGATCTGAATCCTAAAATACCTGGAACAGATTCAACCAGCTGTACAGTACATGTTTAAATATGCTCCATATATCCTAGAACTTATCTTGAAAATGGAAACGCCACTGATAATAAAATGTTTCTGGAAATTCTGAAGAACTTCATGTAAGCTGCATCATATCATATCGGAATGAGATTGCTCCAGCTGTGATTAGTCTGGCTTGGCAACAGTTTCAGTAGTCACAGCTGTCACTGTCCTGCAGCTGCTGACTGAACATGTGACTGGCTGCATGATCAGCCCATCCTGATGATACGCATAGCTATAAATCTGCAAAGCATTCAGAGAGAAGCATCTTGCTACAGCATTTCTGATACGTGCTCTGATAATGGCAAATCAGATTTAAGTCAGCAGGGAGAAGCTAAACCCACAGATAAATTGGCAACTACTGGCTGGCTTTGCTTCCAGCTGGACCAATAATAACCTTGCATGCCGAAGCTTTCATCAGGATTTGGAAAATTGGAGATTGTTCAGATGTCTTCCAATAGTTTCTGGAACAATACCTCAGATCCATAGTCCCTGTGCAGTGTTCCACATAGTCTTCAATTATATTCTGAAGGATGTTCCGTCGTTTACTTCATATACAGAAAATAAGGCGAGCAGCCACTTCTGCTGTGGTTCTTGTGGCCTCATAGCAGAAGCACTCTGATGAAGGACTGATGATGGACTTAAAGCAATGACACTCTGCAGGGCTGTGATTGTTTTATGGTTTCCTTAACCTAAAGTAACTGTAGAGTGTCACTGTGTTCCTGGCTCTTAAGCCAAACCTCTGGCTAGATGCCACCCTGTAACCAGATCTGCTGATCATTGCTGTGCAACTAATGTAATAAGAGTATAACTCCTGCTTCTGCTGCAATGTTTCTGGCGTTTTTTTCTGGAACATTCTTCCCCATACATCTGCCACACTGCATGACTGTGATGTCATGACTGGGCTTTCTAATTGGCTGGGTTTTCAGTTGTACTGTTCAAGCCCTGCGGGTGAACGGTACCATTGAACAGTGGGTTTGAAAGGGAACATGAAATTAGTGGTGACTCATCTCTGGCCGCTATATTATTATATCATTTCTTCACCAGCAATGATTTCAATCGGTCTAAAGTTCCATGAAATCAGACCAAAAATACCAAACAATATGTGTCTGTATTCAAAAGATGGAAAAAAATTTTTTTAAGACCACATTTCTTTCACATATCTATGGACAATATTTAGTGGGTATAAAATGTTCAACATGTAGACAAGCTTCACACATGCAAGACATTTAACACAATAAGATGCAGTTTACATTACAACCAAAAGCTGACAACCATCTGCCCCTCAAATGACTATTTCCACAACACTGTCATTTGTAATATGACAGGCAAGTACATTTCATAGACATTGATAAAGTGCAAACTAATATAGAAAATTACTGGGTTTACTGGTTTCTAGTCTAGTTTTATGGAGGAGATTAAGACAATGTCTTTGAATGTTGAACCTTCAGATAGTTGATGGAGTTGAAAGGTCACATTCCCAACTACATGTCAGATGGCTAAAGATCACTTTAGCAATGCGTCATCACTATTACTCTGCAGTAAAATAGACAATTGAACTGCTAAGAGAAGAAGAACAGAGTCATTTTTTAACTACTCATTTGAAGTAAAATGGACAACTGTAGAATAAACTACTGCTAATATATTAATTTTAATGTGCAGTCCATTGTTTATCTACAGAATACAAACAGTCACCAACAAAGAGATGAAAACTCTTACATCACTTTCCCAGGAAAACATCTTAAAAATAGCAATTTCACGTGTGTCTGAAATGATGGCAGTCGGGTGCTATTAACTTATTTTATTAACTTCAATCTCATGTCATCTCATCACACAGCACACTATCTGGGCTTTGCAGGTGTTGAAATGATGCATGTGTAACATAGAGTATGGGGTATTACAATCAGCAGCATTATAGCATTGTAACTGTCACAAATCGAGGCTAGTGGGAAAAGTTTCCAGCCTATCTGCACAGCACTGAAACACCCAACACACACATTCACTTGCTTTGGCCTGACTTTAACCCTGGTGACCTATTGGTGTGTGTGCCCTGTGTATTTACACATCCACTGTTCCTAGTGGAAGACCAAGGGACCACACCAGAAGAACAGAAGAACTTAGCCTTTATAAACAACTTTTAAATCAACCATTGCCTAGCTGCGGTATTTTTCCTACAGATTTCTAGCCAGTAGTCAGGAGCTATAACTCATGGATCTACTGTGACAGTAGCATATTTAAAAAGATTGTGTAACTGTTCTACCAAGTCTTACTTAATTCTCTACACGCTTGCAAGTTGATAATTACATTTACGGCAACCCGTCATTTTCACAATTCCCCACTGGAGAAATGGTTCCCAATACACTTTCTCACACTTCTCCCAGATCAATCCAGTGTCCTGGTCTATCCATTGTGTTTCACCTTAGCACCTTTTGCTACAGTATATGTGCTGAATGTATGATCTGCATGTCACATGAGCTGCACATTTCTGTTGAGGTAGCTAGCCAGTGCACGTTTAGCCTGGCGGAATGGAGCATTGCATTGCTGAGCTTGGCTGAGATTTATGTGACTGCTGTGGGGTGTGCATGTGGCTAACAGATGGTGGCATCCTGCTCCACTTTCCTCCCTCGCCACCTCACTGCTTACTCAATCCCACCAACCCGTCCCTATCTGTTGTTCTTTTCCTCTATTGCATCTGCCACAGTTTGCTCTCTATCACTTCAATGCATCAAACGTGAATTCAACACTTCCATGGTCAGTTGTAGTTATCAACACCAGACTCATCCACAATACACCCACTCTCACCACCTTTCACACTATCCATTCAACACCACTTTAATCTTTAATCTCTGCACACATACTTAACACACACACACAAGCATCTACAGATACTCGTAGAAACTCTCTAGACCTTACACTTTGCAGTCTATCCTTCGTTCTCCATGATGTGCTCAAAGTGATGCTCCATCCAAAATTTATCTTTTGGCCCTCCTCCAAGCTCAGAAGCACTGCCTGAAGCTGTGGGAGATATTGGCTCTCATTAGAATGCCTGTCAACCTCAATCACAATGCCACTGGAAGCAACTGCGGTATCATTTCTAAATCTACAGTCTCTACACAGCTACTGCTGACCATGTTTGACATGCACTTTATGGGACAAACTGATGGACAAGCGGTGATGCAGAAAAACACTCACTCATCTGTTTTGCTCTTTTATCAAAACCGTCACATCAGGCAGGACGGTCCTGAGGAATAGAAGTGAGTCTGCTGACTCTGATTTAGCTTTCACATCAGATGCCAAAGCCAAACAATCTGGCACACATACACATCATACAGCAGAGGAGACATGACACTGAAACTGCTCCAACACTGTATAGAGCTGAAAACAAGTTTTAAAAAAGTGTGCTTTTACAGTAAGCAAGCAAACTACCCATTAGTGTCAATAGTTGAAAGATTTAAAAGTGTTGAAAAATGTATATTCTGTGGCCACTAAGGTAGCATTGAGCCACGCATAATTTATTGCCAATCTAAGAGGCCATTCAGTGTAAAGTTATCAAATTATATACCAGCTAAAATGGGCATGTAGCACACAGAGCAATTTCCGCAGCCGTAAAATACTGACCTATGGGAGCTCACTGTAGAACATTCACATAACCTAACAAAAATGCAGCCAGTGCTGTCCCTCCCACACACCTTGAGCTGGCACGAGCCTCACAGACCCTGTTTATGTGAAGGCGCAGATAAACATACAGATGCAATCAGACAAACACATCCATCGCCTACAGATGCAAGTGTTCCACTTTGCTAATCTAACCCCACTCTCAGAGTCTGGGAATGTACAGCTGTGTGGTTAAGTGACACACTGGGCCCCCTGCCATGAGGAATCACCTCGAGGTGTTCTGAGTCGTGTGTGTGTGTGGTGTTTCAGTTCATCTAGTCCATGAGACCACAGAGCTGCGACCACAAGGAATAAAGGACTTTTACTATTGTGACACATGCACCCACCCAAAAAAATACACATGCACTCATACAGACACGGAGGGAAACGTATGCCCTGGTTCTCTGCTAAGGTCTCACAGAAAGTGCAGAGGTGGGTTATGTGTTACAGGCCACAGCTGACGGTTTGGTGCTGCAGAGTTAAAAGCTGAGATGCTTGCATACTCTAGAGCAGGGTTTTCAAAGTCCGAGATTGTGATTGATAACTAATGTAATAACTAATGATAATATGTAATATTTTTTCACTTCAATTCACTGAGCCTCCGCTGAAACTGTTTTGAGACCCACTGGGGAGGCCTGTCTCCCACTTTGAAACCTAATGTTTTCATAGAATACAACATTTTTATTTTTATATACACAGTATACATTACTTACACATCATATAAAAAATAAAATATTCAATGGCTCTGAAACAGCGTCATTAAAAATATGAGTGTTTGAAAAGATAAACATTAAATTATTATTTATGCTTTTAACTCACATGGACATGGGCAGGACACATAAAACCAACCCTGACATTAGAGAGGCATTTTTTCCATTTTCGATGGATGAAATCTTTTCACTCGTAAGTCAACAGTTTTAAATCATTCCTCAACATGTGAAGCAACCAGAACATAAAAGGACAGAATGAAACTGAGTATCCCTTCTACAGTACTACCAGTGATCTATACTCGAAACCAAAGCAATGAGACATGAAACAACTCCAAAGACAAATTACTGGGGGAGATTTATGACAACCTGAGTAAGAGCTCATGAGAGGAAATGTACAGAAACTCAGATCAGGTAGAAACATCAACATTCTTAATACACATTAGTAAACTATAGTCCATGCACAACAAAATGTTAACTGAGGCTGTCATTAATAGCAAATAAAAAATGAGGGTAAAAATTGCTTGTTGAATGGATTTAGGCAGCCAGAACCTGATCAAAGGAAATGGCTTCAGATCTTGCGAGCAGAGGAAACACTTATCTAGGAGAAAATGCTTAGCTCAAGTCTATGTGAGACTCTGTGGTGATTAGAGCTAATTTGGCAGCACTCTATTTCAGTCTGTGGACTCTGATGCCATTTGTTTTTTATTTCCTGCAATATTTCTTACTAGATTAGCACTTTATTCAGTCTACCAGAGCCTGATGCGATGTCCGTCAGTGAGGAAAACATCCAATGGCTGGACGTGTCTTCCATCATTTCAGCCAGCGAACACACAGCCTGACGCCCTGCACCCTCTTCCCTCTGCTTTACACCCAATGAGCTAAATTGTCTACAGCTGTTTATCCTACAAAACCCCGGCTCCACCACACACTCTGGCTGTTATTGTGGACCAATGTTTTATATAGCTATACACACACAGGGTGTTAGGTCTGAGCTATTAGCAGTGAAAAGTTAATTCATGTAATATTTGCCTTCTTTTGGCTGCTAATATTTCACAGTAAATTATTACTGTGAATAAAATAATTTGCATTGTAACAGGCCAGGGCCTACCGGAAAAATAGCACCTGGAAATCTTCATATATTACAATAATTGATAGTGAGAAACTAATCAGCAAGTACTTGCAAGCCTGGAATATGCTGATTTTTGTCTTGGTTTGTTCCCATGCCATGGGGCAGATATTTCCACTTATTTAAATGAATCTATGGACATGGCTTGATTACCGCACTTCGACAGCACTGAGAGAACCCTACAGGAAACACCCTCAATGTGTCTGTCAAAATGTTTTGAGGCTCACAGTGGGACAACTTTAAGCCCTGAAGGCATACATCTCTACATGTACATACAAATGCAAGAGGCCAGCTTGTGCTATACCTTTCTGAAATTGACTTGACTGAAATTAAAAACACATCAAATTAAAATTGGCAGTTTGACAAAAGGTTGTCATAGAGATTGTTAGAATATAGAAGGGAACATTGAGATCATAACATACTGTGATGAGTCATTGGTTGAGTTTTGATATTCAGTGAAATTCAGAGAGAGGGGAAAAAACTCTGAGAGAAAGGTGGTACCGAGCAGTAAAAGGAGACCTCAGAGAGAGAAAAAGGAGCAAAAATAGGAAAGAGGAGTGTTTCAGAAAAGCTTCAGCGGTTGTAATTGACTAATGAAAACCATACCATTGCCAGAACAGACACACAGAGGCCTTAAGGCAGGGAGGAGAGAGGAGGCAATATGGGATAGAGGGACAGGAGAAGGGAGGGGAGAGGTAACTTAAGGTAAAACGTCTGCAGCACTGATATGGTTTTCATTCCAGCAGCATTTACCGGGCCATTGAAGAGCTCTATGTGCCAGGCCAACACTGCTGTCTTACAGCTGGACAGGAACTCTCTCTCACTTTTTTGCTGTCTCCTTTTTTTGTCACACCCTTCTCTTTCCATCTTTCTCACTCCTTTCACTAATGGCCTCAGGTTTAATTCCCTTGGCTATCAATGCCAAGGCTTTCTCTTTCTCCCAGCCAACATTTCCATTGCACACTATCTTTATGTCAAACATCCCTCGTCCATTCTATTGTTCTCAGTGGAATCTGCATCAGGCACCTTCAGCTCGCAGCGTTGTACACCTGGTTTCCTGACCTCACCGCCCCCTCCAATCGCATAAATCAATCAGTTCACCTATGAAGGTGTCAAGGGAATACCTGGATAGTCCCTTGATCATGATCACATGATTCTGATTGGTGACTGATGGTCAAATCGGGCAATTTGTTAGAATTTCATTTTCCGGGATGTTGTAATTGTGCTGCCACCGTCACTCTTATCGAGTAAGTCTGAATGGTGCTTACCTTGCACAGTGTAGAAAAGCTTATGATGGGCTATTTGTATGGGTTCCTGACAGTAGCTTTGCACTCTAAAAACCAAAAAACAGATATAAGAATCTGTGATGTCCTCTGCAGTCTGAAACACACATGGTGCGTGTACACAGACCTTTTTATTTATGTCCTGGTGATTGCAAGCGAGAAAACAACAAGGTCTGTAGTCTTGCTGGTGGTGCTCAATCTGTCAAACACACACACCCCTACACTTCCCTTTTCTCTTGGGAATGGTACATAGTAATCTCAGCTAATTATCTTGAACACTGAAAGAAAGTATGTAATATACACACATTTCACAAAAGATATCAGGGTTGGCAACTGTTTGATTTGTGTTGTTCATCACTAACTCAGAGATTCAAGATCAGAAAACAAAAACTCCCCTGGCCAAGTCCCACTAAAATTCTGTAATACTGTCTCCTCAACTCAGACATGCTGATGGCACCCCTGGCAAAATACAACATTACACTCACAGGGGGAATGCCACACCTGGCAGCTCTGAGGATGATTTTCCACCTTTTAAATGTGTGTGGTAGTTAGGCTGGCACAAGTAGGCAGACTGGCATGACTGAGCAGGTTCCCCTCACAGGGCAGAGAGGATAAAGTGGGTGTGGGGAGCGAGGGGAGGGGAGGGGAAATGGAGTGCCTGGTGGGAGGCGAGGGAACAGAGGTTGGGTGGGGGCACTCAGGTGGGGAGCTGGGTGTATTCACTGCAGAGGCAGCGCTGATGAGGAATCTCAAACATTCCACAGTGACCTCGTTATCCGCTCTACCTGAGCCCCACCCATAGGTCACTCAGCCACACTGTGGAAGCTCTTAGCTCTGAGCTGTCACTGGTGTGCTGGAAGCAAAACAAGTTAACAATAGTGCACAGTTAATCAATCTGACGGTGAATGAGAACGGAAAAGAAGAGAAAAAAATCTTATGATGTGTGAATGCATTGCAAGAGCATGTTCAACCAAAGTATAAACAGTATTATTATGCATTATTATAGCATGCAGGTATGGGCAGGACAATATTACCACTGCAGCTACTTCTTAGCATTTTTAAGTACATTGTAATACATGTATGCTTGCAGAGTCTACAGAGATGCTCTTACATCTGCTTTCTGCTTCTCATCACTGTCATAACATCTGATGTCTGTTGCAAATACAAATCTTTTACCAAAGGAATCCGGCAATTTTAAATGCGACAGCAAAAAGTGCAGGCAGCCCATATTGTGGCCAGATGAGTTCTTGACTCACTACGGTCTGTCTGTCCTTCACTAGGTGTCCATTGCTGACATAGCTGAACAATTCGTTGCTGTTCATACATCTCTCAGGAACCCACATCAAAGCAAAATCAAAGAGAAACAAACACATGTGCAGATAAATACTGTACATTGCGACTTTCACAACATGTCTTTTTTTCTTCCACTTCTCAGGGTGATTCATACACACATCAAACTGTGATCTTGGAAAGGTAAACCTTGTCACACACGCTTCAGTCTGATCACTGACATGAGGATGGTTTACACCCAGTAACATGAATAGCAGCCTTCATTGAGGTGGATTCAAAGAAAACTCTGCTCAAACAGATCCACTGCATGCAGCCGCTTGCTCAATTCAACCATAATCATTGTCGCACTCTCACCTGCAGACATGTTTACATATAAACACACAAATATGCATGCACACAAAAGCACACACTCATGTGCAGGGAAAGCTCACAAACTGGTAAGATATTCTCTCCTCACCTCACCTTTGTGGGCTGCACAGTGTCTCCAAACTCCAATGTGTGAGGTGTGTGTCAGTCTCTCCTCTCCTTATCTCTGTCTCCCTTTCTCTCACCCACTTCTCAACCTGTAGTCATCGCGTGGCTCCAGTTACGCTCTACTGCAGTGAACTAAGGCAGAAGGAAAACGGAGGGAGGGAGGGAGGGTCCTGAGTCAACTGAGTCCTGCCCAGACTGATGAGAGAGACTTCCAAAAATGCCCTCAGGAGAGAAAAGATCTGAACACTTCGCTCCACTAAAATATAAAACTTTCTCACCACTGCACTGTTTCCACTGATTTCTTTTTACCAGCAGCTTTTAAAGTTTTCCTAAAACCACTTTTACTTTCTTGACGTTCTGCCAATCAGTAAACCAACCGCTCTCTCTTTTTAAATTCTTGCTTTTTTTTTCTCTATCTGCTTTCCTTTCTCCACTCGCAAAAATATTCTTCTGTACTTTCCCCTCTCTCGGCTGGTCTGTTGCTGTTTATATAAATGTGTCTGAAATGCAAATTTGGGAAAGAGGATTATGTGCCTTTCTATCCGTATAGCTCTACCTCACTCTCGTGCTCTGGTGTGCAGCTGTATGCTGAGGGAGACACACCTGCTATTATTAAAGTGTGTGTATATGTGTGTGTGTGTTTGGTAGGGAGCTCACTGCAAGGAAAGAGAAGCAATCATTTTGGAGTTTTCGGTCCATACTGTTTCAACTGTAGTCTGGTTTCAGGAACTGTTAAACTGAGGCCGTTAATCTAGGGTCCACTGAAGGTATTTAATGCATGATTCTGAGACATGCACAGGTCGGCTCGTGGATGCCTGACCGCTACATGTGATACTTCCCCGCACACACACACACCTTTCACTTTAAGGTTTTAATAGCGTTGACATTGTCTTTCCAGAATGTGAGGAATGCAGTATGCTTATTGAGCAGCCAGTGTGTCTGTTCAAAAGCAAACGTACTGGGAGTCTCCTCAGAGGTCGTGACCTCAATGAAGGAAAAGAAGAGAGTGCAAAGAAAAGAAGAGCAGTCTGGCTAAATTTTTTATTGATTGTTCAAGGCAAGCTGTGAGACCAAGTCCAAGAGTCCTAAATTATCAAGAATATCCTCATCGTATTTTTTACTTCACAAACACCTAACTTACACTTGTAGGGACAAAAGTGACAGGGTCAAGAGGAGGAGAGTCTATCCAGTTCAGCTCTTCGGTCATCTTGTAACCTGATCACGAGATAAACCAGAGCAGTGCTGACACCCTAACCATGACCCTGAAATACAACAGCTTTCACAACACATCCCAGCCCTGTGAGAGTTGAGGGATTTGTTCTGGAAATCCCGATTACAGTAAAGAGTCATCATGATCCCGATCATCAGTTTAGCCCCTTCTTTATCACCACACATGGGATATCACAATGGTCATCAGGGACATCCTAAACATGCCTTTGATTTTGTTCACACCTACTCCCCCTCTCCACTGATAACTGACTTACTATAGCTTTCTTCATTTCTGACTCTCTTCCCATTGTCTAAACAGCAAAGCAGAGCAGAGTGTTTGAATGCAGCATGTGATTCAGTGCTAGAATTATGAGAAAAATCCTGTTTACAGGCAAGGGGGCCTTGACCCATGAGTCATAGTTTAGTCTTTGAGAATCTGGCATAGCTTCCTCTCTCTGCTGGATGATCATCCCTCAATCCCCCATAACCTCCCCAATTCCCACTTGTCTAGTTTAAAACATTTGCACTTCTCTCTCCTTCATTGAGCAGAATTTCACAAAAGAGGGGTTCAGCTCTGTCATGGATCCTAATGTGCTAAGACTTAACAACTGTTCACATATTTAGGCCAGTATCTCAAATGTCTGCATGTACAGTATGTGGCGGTGTCTGTCATTCTTCATGGTTTTGTGTGTTTGCTTGCATGCCTGCCTATTCACATGCTAATATGACATGCATAGAAATGTGTATACCTATGTATGCAAATCAATACCAGTACTTGGCTGTCATGGGCTGCTCACACAGCATTGGTGGTGAAAGGCTACATGCAGGGATCAGACCCCAGGATATCTGCCCGATAATGGTCCAATCCAACAATAGTCTGTCATACCAACTCTGCCTCTGGTATGTCTCACAAGGCCCCAAAAGAAAAACTAGCATGTCTGAATTATGTTTTTTTGCCCATGAATGTCTGTACAAGGTTTCATGGCAATCCATCTCATGGTTTGTAAAATATTTCAATCTGGACAAAACTCATCAATTCATCATTCATTCATCATTCACGTCCCATGAGCCATGTCACTAGAGTGGCTAAAAGCTGCAAGCAAACCTACTAGGACTTGAAGTGATGGGAAATGTTGGAATGAGTGCTATGATGAATCATACACACACACACACACGCACACACACACAAACACAGAGGAAACTCTGCATCCCAATTCCAGTTAAGAGTAGGGCTTACAAGCATCTACAGGGGGCATGACATTGAAAATAATAGATGACGATGGTGACTGGAAAATGAAGAGAATCATGGTTGTTTTATTTCATGGAATTTAGTCATCATCTGCAAAGTTTGTTGTACAATGGCAAAGAGCAGAAATAGATTCCTGTAAAGGCGATAAAGTGAAATCATTGGAAATTGAGATATGTCAGTGATTTAAAACTATTTATGGACAAAACAAGCATCTTTTGGTTTCATTACAGAAGACCTCCCAGTTTGAGTCACATTTGAGCATTAAAGTCACCTGCCAAGTCTCCAAACACCCACATCTATAAAGTCCTCCCTGGTAAAGAGTCTATAGGTAAAAGAAATTATAAAAATTTTGCCCTCTAGCTACATGCATATGCATTACATGCGTGATTTCAGCAGATAATGATTGTTGAGTTGAGTGCGAAAGTGCATATGTGAAAGACAAGGAGAGAGCGAAGGAAAAACATATGTTGAGCCAGAGAAATCAAGAGTTCTCCCATGGGCCTTTGTTTGCAGCAACACCTGCTCCTACTATCATTTGCCGCAGGAGACAAGCATACGAGTTGATGCAGGCAGTGCCTTGAGAACCACGCATGATCACTCTCCAGCACACACCACATTGTAGCCCCAAAAGAATCTACTAGCACTTGCAGATTTTGATTTTAAGCACAGTACCTATGGTTATAGCCATGACTTCACTTGACTGACACTTCATAAACAGTCACTTCAATGTCCATACTTATGACCCATGAATGACCTGAAAAGCACAGCAGTGTCAATAGAACAGTGAGCAAAATATTAATTATTATTATTAAGTATGAACAGGTTTTTGAAACTTTCACATTCCCTGAGGCTAGAGCTTTGTGCTTCTGGATAGATGTATATCTTATAAGTTATCATCAAAGAGACCCATGTCCTATGGATCTTCAGTAATACACACATGCTCACTATATCTATGATGGACATAGAAGAATTTGATTAAAAAAAAGACAACCTATGGAAAAGTCTAATTCTCTTGTGCTTATGCCTATGACAAGAATGAAGAGTTACATAACAGGAGAACACAATCCAGTATGCACAATTACTGTGAATTGATTAGACAATATGTTGTATGAGCCACTATGTTTTGGACATACACTGGCATTGTTTGGTAAGACCATACTCAGACAACCTGCAACATGTGGATGACATATATCAACTGTTACAAACTTTACCTTGCTATGGAGGATAAAATGATTGCTTTTGTGATACGTTGTGAGAATTGTGAAGTATTATTGTTTGCTATGCAGTGTTTTAGAGTCTGATGAGCCTTCAAACCTACGGGTCTACAACTCAAACCAGCCTTTTTGGATTGAATTTCATTCTCTCACTGGCACCTGAAGTAAGACGCCCCCACAAATGCAGCCCGTTATGTTTTCTTGGGGTTTTTCCTCTCAGGGCTATTTTTGTTCGCCAGTTCATGATTTTCACTAAATGGAAAGTACATAGCACAGAACGTAAGTTACCGTCATGTTGAAGCATCTCATCATAGCCATAACATAACGTTGCACAGTTTCCTAAGGCACCTACGGCATGGCCTCTGGACCACTTGATGTCACTTTATCAGCCCCCTACTGCGTTGTGGGAGTGTGTCGGACAGGATGGATATGAGACAGGATAGGATGAGGAGGATGTGCAACCTAAATATGGCTCTTGAAGCCTAGGCCACAGGGAGACAGAGAAGGGGACCACAGACCTCGGCAGCATACAATTATCCAAAACAAGAGATTCAAGCCAACTTCCACTCACTAAGACTCACGACAAGAGCATAACAAGCCAACACGATATTTCACTGTCCTTACATCACACATCACATAGACAGTTATGTGCAAATATGCACACACATATAAGGCACATATGCATGCACATATAAACAGACACAGATGTATATACACACATGATAATTCACTGCATATTCTCAGAGTTTGAATGGTGCCATATTGCAGTAAACTGGCTCCATATAAAACATCGACCTCTCTTTATACCATTTAGCAGGTAAACACAGCTAAATGCATCTCACAAATGCCTTATCATTAAGGCCCGCCTTAGGAAATAGCTAAACCCCAATAACACCTTGCATAAACATCTGAGCATGCACTTTCCATAGCGCAGCATATGGCGCAGAAATGAAGGCTCCTCTGCCTTTGGAGTGAATTATTGGGAGTCAAAATGCTGGAAGTGGCAGCCACTGGCACTCCTTAGGACTGGAGGCCTACAGAGGGAGACAATACCTGGACCTGCAGTGCACAAGTGCTCATGGACGTTTGCAGCTCTACCTGAGAATCCCACACGAGTGCCATAGCTTGTACCTGGGGTGACATACTGTTTGCATAGACACAGTGAATTAGATCAGCAGTGTTCCATTCCCCATCAGACCTGGAGGAGATCCATCTAGTTGTATCCAGGCTGAACAAGCTTGCAGAGGCTCACCCTTATGAGGAGGCCCAGGAGGGGAGAGAGATCAAAGGCCCGCCGGCATGCTCTAGTGTGTATGCCGGCTGGACCCATGAACATGTTACAGATGAGCAGAGGCGCCAGAGAACCATCTGGGGTTATATAATGGTACTGAGTTCAAGGCACGATACTGTGGACAAAGAGAACACAACATAGAATACGGAAATGACTGAAACCTGTCTTATTTATGTGAAGCACCTTCCTTCTGGTTTTTTATGGGACTTGTTTAATTTTTGGGAACCATTACTGGCAGTGGCGGTTAATTGATAATTGAATTGGTCAATAATGACAACTCGTTGGGTAAATGAGTCAAGAAATAATTAATAATTTGTATAAATTTGCTGAAATGATATTGAAAAGATTTATTGTCATCTTCCTATCAAAACATTTTCTCCATATGGAGTATTTTAAGCTTGAGATTGATAAAGATCAGATTAGTGTATCTGAATAAATTAATGTGAGACAGTGATTAGGCCAATTTGATCAGCGCTATCTTCAGTTTTCACCACATTTAGTTTGCTGCTACTCCAACCTGATTATTTTCACTTCAGTACAAAACCAGCATATACAAGAAATGCACATAAGGTTAATAGCTCAACAGCCTATTATTTAAGATTAAGTAACAGGAAGTAACGTACTATCTAGCTGACAATGGTGCTCTTAGCCATCAGTAAGCAGGGCTCTACTGCCAAAAGCTACTGATTTAGCCAGTGACTATGGTAATTCAGTATAACAAGTTATCTTTGAAGATTCAATGTCAAAGAATCATTTGTCCATGAAATGAACATCTCATCACTAAATCTCTAGTCAAGATCAATAACATTGTAACTATCACTGCTTTACATCAGCATGTGGATCTATACTGTGCTGCTGTGTGTTCTCCTTCATCCCCCCACCCCTCTCTCTTTCTCTCTCTACCCAACCGGTCGAGTCATTTGACCGCCCACCCAGTTTCTGGTTCTGCTCGAGGTTTCTGCCTGTTAAAAAGGAGATCGCCTAGCGCTTGCTCATGGTGGAATTGTTGGGTATATATATATATATACATATAGAGTTGGTCTAGACCTGCTCTATATTAACAAGTGCTATGAGATAACTCTGGTATGATATGGTGCTATATAAATAAAATAAAACTGAATTGAATAGTGCCACTAGCAGATTGAAGCTTTCACTTATCCTGTGAAATAGCTCAACATCTTCAAGATGTATTGGCACAAGGTTTTCTACAGAAATTCAAGGTTCCTAGACAGTGAATCCTACCGACTGTTCCTCTTGTACCACCAGCAGATCAAAATATTAATCTCTCCAAAACATTTGTTTATGGCCCATAAACTAATGACATCCTCCTCAGCTGTGCTTTGTCTTAAAAGTCAGACCCAGTTACCTCTGCCACAGAGGTCAAATCTTCATCCCTTCCTGCCATATGTTGCGGCTAGGAATGCCTTAAAATACATACTATATATTGCACCAAACATGTAATTTCCAGCAGTGTCACTTTTCTTCCACTTTACCTGCGTATAATCCTGTATCCACCTTACATTCACTGTCATTTTTTTTTCCAGGTTCATCATAATTTGCTAAAAAAAACTAAGCTTTTCCATCTTTTCATTTTGTTTCTACGTGGTTTCCTTTAAAAAAGAAACTATCTTTAGCATTCCTGTGGGTTGAATAACGTTCGGTCATCACAGTGCTTGAAGGGAAATTAAAATGTAGAGGGTAAGAGACAGACATGACATGTGAATGCTTTGTTTCACAGATAATGGGCCTTTGTTGTAACACATAATTATTTCAATTAATATAGTTTTGGAGGTGTGGACAGTAAAATGAGCAAGTGTGAATGACTGGTTGTAAGTGTGTGCATGTACTGTATCTGTGGTTGTGGTTGTGTGTCTACATGTATGTCACTGAATATTTGCAGAAAGCGATGATGATCTCAAACCTCCCTTGAAGCAATACGGAGTGACTGGGGGTAACACTCTGTGTTAAATAGAGATATCCCAACAAGCCCTTGCTTGAGGATGGCGGTATTATTGATATCATGTCATCTGAGGAGATGAGTGACTGCAAAAAACACAAGGAAAGGGGAACCAGACGAAGAGGGTTTGAAGGCTATGGTAATTGATAGTAGTATAAGTGGTGATAGGAAGTGGAAACAACCTTTTAAAATTAAATATCACATATAAAAATCTACAAGTCCATAAATCTGAGAACTTACACAATCAATTGCTTACAAATAAAATGTTTAACTTTTAGAAGGGCATTACATGATCCCAATCAGCAACCAAAGAAATTAAAAGAAACACATTTCCAGTTGGTAATGTGTAGGCAGTAATCTGAGTATCCAAGCATGGTATGTGTCACATATGATACATAAGTCAAGTGCTGACTCATTGGAAATTATCCAGTTGAATATTTTACAAACTTGACATTTTACCTTTTAATGTGTTTTTTTTTTCAAATGCTGTACTTAGACCAGCAAAAAGGCTTTTGGCCACAACGTTTTTACACGATAATCTACTTCAGTCCTAATAAAACCCTGAAATGTCTCTATTAACTGGAAATACAAAACTGACACTCCTACGATGTTTGTCTAAACCTTATCTACAGCTTTATATTAGAGCTGTCTTGCTAAGAAAATGAGGCTTTCTACTTTCTATTCACTGGAGACAGAAAAGAATGATTTACAACGTGAACAAACTCAGACAGGAGGTGCAGTACTGTATGTACTACAATGACATTTTCAGTGGCTAAACATTTGCAATGAAGGGTTAGGGTCAAGGTGCTACATTAGGTTTTGAAGGTACTGTCTTGCAGGGGCTTGTACTGACATTGAGTCACTAACTTCAAGTGACTAAGCTTGAGGGCTTAATTTACTGTAGCATAGGCTACATACATTTCCTATTATATATAAACAAAATGGCACAAAGTCAGTACTATATGTCTAGTCATTATATTCCTCTTCAAATGTACTGAAATTTGAATCCAGGGCTACATTCAGCTCAGAACGCAGCTCTCATTGTTGTATTACTCACTGTGGTCATCATGAAGTTTGTAAAATCAAAGCTGCATAAAGGCTATAATTTTGGAGACATATAATTTACCTGTTTAAGTTTATAGCTAAAGGTTAACCCTTGGTGTAAAACGATGCATGAGTTAACTTTCTGCTCTGAGTAATGCAGCTGCAGTCTTTTGAACATTGTTGGGGTTTTGGTTGGGGTGAGGGTGAGGGCAGCGCTGGAGGGGTCATCTCTGGGATACGCGCTCCTCAATTAGCCTACAACAGTGTTTAAAACACAGGCTGGGCTTCCTCTAAAACATATGTAGCCTGCGAGGATATTGCAAACACAATGGAAAAACTGGAATTATGTTCATATATGGCTGTAAAATAATCTTTACCTTTTTTTTTACAACAATTTCCCCCCAAAAAATCCCTGCTCTGTTTTGGGGTTAAATAGGTATGATACGTGTAATTGATTAGTCACAAATTCTTATGTACTTCGAAGGGTGATCTGGGTAATAGATCCACACCCTTCCTACATTAATAAACCACTGTCTGTAACTGTCTGTAACTAGCAATATTATAGTGGAGTGTCAGCCTGTCTGGTCATGAAACTGGGTCCTACTCTCAAGTCTGCATGCCTCAGGACCCCGAGAATCACTCTCATCTATCAATCACACAGCATGCTCTCAAGGAAGGGAGGGTTAGTGAACAGGAAGAACAAACACAGTATCAAAACTGGATCTCCAACCATTCACACTGACAGGTTAAGGGCCTCCTCTGGATGTAAACATTAAATACTACAGATGAAATGTTGGACTGTCAGACGCTTAGTCTGCAGTTACAGATGTCAAAAATGAGGACAGGTAAGGATTAGTAAAAAGTGTTACAAAGGTCTAATGATAGGTGTACATAGAGAGAAGTATCACTTTCACTATGGCTGATCTTAACAATGGAATATTTTGGCTATTATGTTTTGGATGATGTGTAATGCTACCTGGATTATTTCATTATCAAAATACTGATGTAATGTTTACATTGAATGCGGCTGAAAACTTTCCAGATTGAATGTATCGGCAAAAACACTATTCATTTCTATTTCTTGTCCTGTCAACTAATAATTAAGGTTGATAGGTCCACCACCACCACCAACAACAACAACACCTATAAGATGGATTGCCATGTACAAACATGTGTGGCCTTCGCCAGGATGAACTCTTACACTTGTTAAAGTTAGGTAAAGTATATTGCTCAAAAAAATTTAAGGAACACTTTGAAAACACATCAATGGAATCTCAATGGGAAAAAAAATCATTCTAGATATCTATACTGATATGGACTGGGTAAAGCATTAGGAATGAAAGGATGCCACATCATTTGATGGAAATGAAAATATACAATCTACAGAGGGCTGAATTCAAAGACACCCCGAAAATCAAAGTGAAAAAATTATGCGGCAGGCTAGTCCATTTTGCTGAAATGTAATTGCAGCAACTCAACATGGTCCTCAGTAGTTTGTATGGCCCCAACGTGCTTGTATGCTGCCTGACAACATCGGGGCTCCTAATGAGACGACGGATGGTGTCCTGGGGTATCTCCTCCCAGATCTGGACCAGGGCATCACTGAGCTCCTGG
Organism: Gadopsis marmoratus; assembly: GCA_036023855.1. NCBI lineage: Eukaryota > Metazoa > Chordata > Actinopteri > Centrarchiformes > Percichthyidae > Gadopsis > Gadopsis marmoratus. Next base: position 15 of record JAVQJF010038784.1, on the reverse strand, counting down.
ACAGTCTGAGGTGCA
>JAVQJF010038775.1:0-20786 GCA_036023855.1 Gadopsis marmoratus | reverse complement strand
ACTATTTTCAGACGTGGATTAATACTCATTCGGTGCTGTTGTGTGTGTGTGTGTGTGTGTGTGTGTGTGTGTGTGTGTGTTCATGGTGATGAAGGAACATGTCAACCAGTGCAACAGTGCAGCTCATTGATGTAGTTTTTAATAGTCTGTGGACAACAATGGAGCTCTGTGGCTCAGAGGAAGAGGAGATCAGATATCAATTTGAAAGTAAAGACTCAGAATATAAATTTAAAAAATAGGTGTAAAGGGAGAAAGAAAGGAAGTGAAGTGAGTGGGTGGGCGAGCGAGCCAAAGAGAGAGAGAGCATTGAGCTGTGAGCCGAGAGTCAGCAGCTCTGAGCGTGAGAAAGCTTTAACGGCTATTTAATAGAGAAGTCACTGGAATAAGAGATCCAGATCCAGGTCTAAATTCCAGACCCGTCTGAATTCTGGTGGGACCAAACCTATACTTCATCCAGCAGACCTGTGTTTTGTCTTTAAGATGTGTTAATAGCCAGGCTCTGTCTGGACACTGCTGATAACTGGGCTCCTGTCGATCCTCTGCGTTTTCAGGACACGACCAGAGAACTCTTCTGGTACCAAACTCTTTTTGGATGCTCTTCCAGAACCAGATTTTTGCTAGAAAGTCTACTGGTACCAAATTCTTTCTGTATTGTCTTCTGGTATCCGGCCAAAGGCGCTAAAGACTTTGTGGATCTTGCTCTTAACGTTTTGTGAGAATCACACTCTTCCAGATACTTTCCGGATGCTCTGCTGTTTCCAAACTCTTGGCGGACCTTGTGCCAAAACCAGACTCTTTCTAGATGCCTACTGAAGTTTAGTTATTTGAATCCGACTATTTCCGACTCCTTACCAGCATTAAACCTCTTACTGGACCAGTTTGAAAATACCTCTGGACCCTCTCTCGGTACTGGGAAAGGTCCAGATCCTCTGCTTTGTGGTGAGAAGTATGGTGCTGGGGCAGAGCACCCTCTGCCTGCTGGTACACCGGTTCAAGTCTGGATGCTCTGTGGAGTTTGGCAAAGGGGACAACAACATGGGGAAGCAGGTGGAGGTAAGATGGAGAAATAGTACCCTCTCTGGAACAGTCTCATGAAATTATGAATTATTTTACTCAGTTCTCATCAATAAATCTAAATCTCAGCACTCTGAATTATTTAGTTGTAGTTATGTTGTATTTTTTAATCAATGCAGTCTTAACTACCTGTTAGTGGTATTTAGGTTACACTGTTTAAACATTTCACACAATGAGTCCATGCTGCTGTGTGTACTTTCCACTTTATTTGTATGCCCTGATTTTTTGAGATTTACTGACTTCTAATCTAAACTAAATTAGTCTAAACTAATCTATCTAATCTAAATTCATCTAAAATATTCTAATCTAACTATTCTAATCTAAACTAATCTAAAATAAACTAGTCTAATATAATCTAATCTGTTCTAATCTAAACTAATCTATTCTGATTTTAAGTAATCTAATCTAAACTAAACTAAACTAATCTAATCTAATCTAGCCCGTTGTTTGGCATCTGCTTCATTTTAGTTTTGGAAAACATGACTACGGTTTCTTATCATCTCCCTATAATCCACAATCATTTTGAGATCAAGTCCGTAGATAAATCCCTGTAGTGTTTTGTAGAGTGTCTGTGTTATTCAGTGGTGAGTCATTATTTTTATAATATTATTTTAGCTTTTGTGCAGTAAGAGTTTAAAATCTTTGATAGCTTTACTTTGAAAGATGTTCGTATTCTTGCATTCACTGAAGGGTTTCTGTAGTTATTGTTGGCAGTTTATACCATCACAGCGCTGTGATTTATTTATTTTACAATATATATATTTTGTGGACGTTGTAAATGCATCTGCCCATGCAGATAGTTTGGGTTTTATCAGATGAGACGTTTGCAACAACAGTTGGAGTTTGTGGTGAGTTTGAAACATTAAACCTGAAAAAAGAAACAGTTGAAATATTTTCTACTGGAAAAATGTTCTTTGAGTATGTAAGTTTGTTTGACTATGTGGCATTAAGTGAGTTCTTTCGTAGGTTTCCCTTTAGTTATTTTTTTATTTTATACCAAAGTCACTTGACTGTTTTGTGCCTGCAACATCTGGGGTGATTCTGTTCAGGGCCTCAAAACAGCCTCGGCTGCCTACTAACTCTGCATTTTGTCCCAAGGGAGTGTTTTCTCCAACTTGAACAAAAGAAACAGTGGCAGACCTCACGCTCATATATCATCACGTTGTTTATCGTGAACGTTGGCATTTCATAGATGAAAGCGCTTTCTTATCTTACGCTGCTGTGGTTAAGGTTTGGTTAGATTTAGGGAAACATCAGGGTTTGGGTTAAAATTACTTGGTTTAGTTTAAGGGACCTTCATTGTCACAGTCACAATAATAGCCACTTGGTAACAGTTAAAGAACAATCATTGTTGTACTAAATCCAAGTCCCAGATACTTTCATGTTCACTTCTCAAAAGTGTAGTTTATGGAAGGTCTCAGGTCAGTGAGTGGTAACTTCCTGTAATGGAAGTGGGCCGTGTGTCACACACTTACACCCGAACCAGAACTTCTGAGTCGACTCTGAGTCGCAAGTTTCCATGTGCGTGTGGTTCCTGCCTTTTTATATCTACAGATACTTTATCAGTTTATATAGAATTATTGTTGGTGTTTTTTCCTTCAATTCAATTATCAGAAGTGAATAATTCAGTCTTGCAGTTACAGTTCAGCAGACCTGTAAATCCGCCCCACGCTAAAATCCTAGAACAGTCCACACGAACCTCATGTTTTTCCTGTTTGTTCATCATCTGAGATGAGGATACATCAAGATTTGCACACAGTCAAAGAAGTAAAACCACATAGCGTCTCTCCTGACGGCGCTGCCAACTGAGGAGTCAGTCACACTGAATGTAGAGGAGTTTGTACCAGCATGTGGTTCACAAGTAGTTTAGCTACATTTGACATTACAGTTAGTTTTGTAGTCTGGTCATTTGTTTAGGGAGCACACATTGTGTATTTATTTGACTGTGTGGAACTCTGAAGTTTTAGCTGAAGTTAGCTGCCACTAAAGACAATAAAACATGGGTTTCAAAGGTAAAACATGAGACTTGGCTGTTACAGGAGATGTTCTGGGGAGGGTCTGTTCCTAGTTTATCCACAGTTGGGTTTTTTGTTTCATTTCATTCAAACTAAGCCTCAGTCAGCTTGCTGTAAACCTGCTATACTTCGATAACTCATCTGTTGTTGACCAACTGCACTGAATTGATCTCTGTCACACTGAATCAACTGAAGCGCCATCACACACAGAAACTCACTGCAACTTCTCAAGTGTAAAGCAAATCAACAGGTTATTAATTATCCTCACTGAATCCCATTTGGACAGTATCATCTGCTAAATGAGAGCGAACACACTGACTTTAAGTACATAGGTTAACTGGCGTTTACATTTTATTTATCATAATTTAGAGATTCATCTGCAACTTTGGAGGCTACAAGGCAGCAGCTTCAAAGTGTGAGAGATGAGGAAAAAAACCGTCTTTTTTCCACTGTGGAAATTTGTTACCAGATTTGGGACTTGAACTTGAACTTGGAGCCATCGAGGACGAAAAAATCAATCACCGTCTGCCAGAGGTTGATTTGTTTTTGGTCGACTGGTTCCTGAATGTGAGGGCTGATGGAAACAAAGCTTGATGGTTTCTGTGTTCCAGTAGATCAGCTGACTTTGGGCTGCAGGGCAGAGCTGAAGAGACACACACACACAAATTGATTTATCGTAAGTCTGTATCCAGGACAAGCAGCCTGGTGACATTTTCAAACGCACAGAAACACCCTGACAACATGGAGGCCTGATATCGGTGTGTGTGTGCGTGAGAGAGAGAGAGAGAGAGAGTTTGGCAGAGTGGGAAAGACTTTGACTCATGCTATTGTTTAACTTGTATATCAGTAATTACAGAGTCCTCTTCCCCTCAAACTATAAACTTATAAAATCCCAGAATAAAGCATCATCGGCACTGTATTCCTGCAGGTCAGTTAAGCAGGTTGTGGGGCTCAACGTCTGGAGCCCCACATGGATTACAGGACTCTTGTTTTTGTCTGATAATGTGACGCCGTTGTCTCCTGCAGGAGCCCAGCACCAAGCGCAGTAAACTTGTATCCAGGGTGACGTCTCTGGCCAGCCTGCTGCCGCCCGTCAAAACCGCACCGCTGAAGAGGATTGGTGAGACGCTGCAGGTGAACCGCCAGTCAGATGTCTCCGCCGTGGTTTTTTGCGTTAAGTCGGTGGTAGAGGCCGCTAGTGAACACAGACGCACAGGACTTTCCTGAATAATGTTATAATCCCATAGGTTAATGTAACAACCTCCAGGTTTAATGAGTTCAGTTTCATGTCTTCCTTCATTTTGGCATGGCGGACAACAAAACCCACGAGCCTCGGCTGCCACCGGTTCAGAGGTGCGAGTCAGGGCGGTAGTGAACTGAACAGGTCTTCTTGTTTAATTTGTGAACAAATCACAGCCCCAAAGTTGACCCCAGAAGTCATCGTAGGTAACATCTCCCCTGATGTTTTCATGCCCACAGGTTTGTACCTTCGATATTTTAGCCAAGGAAACGTATATTTTCTAACACGGTTGTTTATTTTCTTAACCGATTATCCAACCAGGAGAGTTTCATGCCAATCCAAGCTATACCAGGAGCGACCAAAGTTAGCTCTTCCCACTTCACAACTCTGCGCCACTGACGCTGAAAATGAGACCGTTTGTTGCTCTGACAACCAACAGCAGAAGAAAGCGCATCTGGAATAAACGGTGTGCCTCTCTGTCTCTGCAGCGCTCCATCAGTTTTCGCAATGAGAGTCAGGTGGAGAGAGCCGCTCATCCTCCTCCCGCCTCCTCATCAGTGAAGACGCACGTTATCTCAGCGACAGTCTCCAACCCTTCCTCCTCCATGGCCGCGACACGGGTTCCCACGGCAACGGCACTGGCCGCCAAGCGCCGCGACAGCAAGCTTTGGAGCGAGACGTTCGACGTCCGACTGGGAGCGACGCAACCTCTGAGCCCAAAAGAGATCAAACGACAAGAGGTGAGAGGCGCACGGCTGCTGCACTGGAGGATTTCTTTTTATCTTTGTGTCATGACATTTATCTTTCGTCTGAGTAAGAGGCTGTTTTTGGTCTCTTCATTTACAGTCCATTAATCAGTCGTGATTTAAGAAAAATACTATGTATGCAAAACAACATTACCATCGTCTTTTCAGAATAGTTTTTACAAAATACAACATTTACTCTCAATGGATAAAGACATTTAGAAACACATAAATGACAATAAATACAAAATATACATCATTACACGCAACCTTTCTGACAAAAACAATATTTCATCGTAATCCATCAGTGGCTGAAAAGGTGAACTCGCAATTTTACACCACAAAATAGCTAATTATATTTTCTTTCAACCTCATCAAACTCATTTTTCAAAACCCAGCACACTGAAATCCTGTCCACCAACACTTAGACAACCCAAACTCATTTCTAACATGATCTACAGTTGTCTTTTCTCTCCCCCCGCAGGCTATATTTGAGTTGGCTCAGGGCGAGCAAGACTTGGTGGAGGATCTCAAGTTGGCTAAGAAGGTAAACAAAAATCTTTATTTTTCCTTGAAGAAAGGATTCTCGTTTTCTGAGCGTATACTCATGTACACTCATATACTCATACTCATGCATGTGTGTGTGCTGCAGGCCTACCATGACCCGATGCTGAAGCTGTCAATCATGACTGAGCAGGAACTGAACCAGATCTTTGGTACTCTGGACTCTCTGATACCTCGGCATGAAGGTAAACGTGCAGCAGCCTCCACATCTGCATGCTGGCTCCAGAGCTGAAGGGTCTATAGCCCCTTTCAGACATGCACCCCTGTACATCACTCTGGTGGCAGTTTAACATGTCAGTCTCATGCCCGAGCAAACACCCTGGTCACCTTTACGTAAAGGTCACAACTGTAATCTCACGAGGTCGAACCTCGTAACATGTGGGTTTCACTTTCAACACGGCACAAGTCTGAAGTGAATGCTGTCCGGTTAGCACAAAGGCTGCAACAGTACAAGGTTAGATTTGCACAGAGAGACATTAAATGCGCGTCTTGTTCCAGTGTCTAAGATCGCTGTAATAAATTCTTTATGCATCAGTTTAATAAAGTGAAAGAGCCAATTTTCAGTCGTTGAGGAGATTCATCTTCTCATATCAGATCAGTCTATAAAAACTGGTTTGCCCTTGCGTACACAGTAATAATCTGACTGGCACTCTCTCCCTATATTTTCAGTGTTCCAAACAAATGAATATCCAGGAACATACAGCTTGTGAGTTTATAGGAATGAAACGACTTAACGACAAACTTAACGCCCTGTCATAAATTCTCAGATATTACAAAAGAAGGTAGCAGAGATTGCTCTGTAAAAATGTTAAATGATGAAGTTGATGAGGAAATCTATCAGTGGAGTCGCTGTGAGAAGAGCGGGCAGGCATCCCTCATGCTCAGGACGGTCGGCTTTGACAGCATGCATCTGTTTTGCATCCTGTTACAGCAGCGCTTTCTCTCTCTCTCTTTCTACTACTACTACTCTACTACTCCTCTTTATGTTAATGTACTATCATGTCTGAATAAAGCTATAAAGAGACATCTACAGTATATCTGAATGTTAAAAATAGATTCGTTCAGCAGTGGTTTGTGTTCCATGTCAGAAAAGTAGCTTAAGGCTCCAGTTCCTCCAATAGCCACCAGATGGTGACAGTGTAGCATGAATGAGAAACCCTCAACATATAAAGTCAACACTGCAGAGGTGGGGCGCAGCCAAGGAGTTCACATTAACACTAACTGAGCGCTAAACTGAAAAATAGTGAGCCTCTAGAGAGGGCGTCCACACTCTGAATATTGCAAACTCCTAAAAATTTAATCATGTAACATCCATCCATGTTGATGTGTTTGGATGTGACATGCACTAGTATTGGAAAATGTCAAACATTATTATAAAATATAAATTATGAATCACTTCCGGCTCATGCTCATACTGTTGTAGCCAGTAATTCTGGGTGTCACTAAATGCCTTTGTGTCTTCTTTAATGCTCTCATTCTGGCTCTGGAGCCTGACCTCTTTTAAAGAGTTTCATATTTTCCCTCCTCAGATCTGCTGAGTCGCCTCCGAGAGGCCAGAAAACCTGACGGGTCAACAGAACATGTGGGAGACATCCTGATTGACTGGGTGAGTTTTTAATTAATGTAATGCAACACACGTAAAGTGATTACCGTCTGCAGATTTCACATGTCATTTAGTCAAGTTCAGTCATCAAAGACACATTTTTCATGTTCCTGCCTGTTCTCCTAGAGTCTGTAGTGACGTGGTCTCTGTTTCTGTGTCCCTACAGCTGCCCTGTCTCTCCTCTTACACTCCGTATTGCAGTAACCAAGTGAAGGCCAAGGACTTGTTGGACCAGAAGAAGCAGGATCGGCGGGTCCAGGACTTCTTGCAGCGCTGTCTCCAGTCGCCCTTTAGCAGGAAGTTGGACCTGTGGAACTTCCTGGACATCCCCCGCAGCCGACTGGTGAAATACCCGCTGCTGCTGAGGGAGATCCTGAAGCACACGCCCAACGACCACCCGGATCGGCAACACCTGGATGAGGCGGTAAGGAAAACCATCGTTAAGATACTGTTAAGCTATTGTACATCATTGTGCTACAGGTCTGGTTCTTCCCACTGCAAGATTGAGGTAGCTGGAAATAAAGTATTTGTGTTTAAATCTCTTAAAACCAATCAGACTTGATTGTACAGATCAACATCTGTACAGCACAGATGTAAACTGCATCTAGATGGGGTTAGATTTTGTCTGTTTGCTCTACAGATGCTGATGGTTCAGAGCGTGGTGGCAGACATCAACAGGCGGACAGGGGAGTCGGAGTGCCAGTACTACAAGGACCGACTCTTGTACACGGAGGACGGACAGAGGGACGAACTCATTGACCGGTCCAGGACCCTCAGCTGCCACGGAGTACTGAAGAACAACAGAGGACTCGTCAGTAGATTTCTAAAATGTTATACCCACCACCAACCCCCAAAGCAAATGTTCTACTTTCTCTCTTCTGTACCTGACACAGTCCTTCTGTTTAACTCATGTGGTCTATAAAGGTCCTGAATCCAAAGGTTAAAAATTATGCTTTGGATCCTGTGGAGGCCACATTGAAAACAACACAGTTTGTTGTGTCTCTCTCACCCTTTATGTAACTTATAACTATAAGATATAACTATAATAAGATGTACTGTACATATAACGATCATTTCTGTTAAAGTACACCTGTGTAATTATTTTTGCCTTACAAAAAGTAATTTCTGCTTTGATTATTTTAGTAATTTAAAAACCAGAATGACTATTAAACAGGATCCATATGTACTTGTGGAAAAGAAAGTATACAAATGTACACAAAAACACCTGAAAAATTCACTTTTGCTCTGCCTGCCTGTTTGTCTTTCCAGAAGCTCCATGTGTTTCTGTTCCAGGACGTCTTGGTCATCACCAGGTCCATCTCACTGAACGACCAGCCAGTCAGCTACCAGCTCTGCCGCCAGCCAATCCCCATCCGGCAGCTGGACCTGGAGGACCTGTCAGACGGAGAGATGAGAGTGGGCGGGTCCATCAGGGGAGCCTTCAGCAACAACGAGCGGAGTTAGTAGATCTCAAATACCAAAGATAAACACAGATGCATTTCATTTTGTTTTTCCACAAGAGGAAATCAGCATCTGTTTGCATGCATTCACTAGTTTTTTTTCCTTTTGTCCAGTTTCATACTACGTACTAATACTGCGAAGTACACTGTATGGAAAAAAAGAACAAAACAAATTTAGTGTACTTTAGTTCTGAGGCTGTCTGTGGCAGGTTTGGGCACCTTAGTTTCAGTGAAGGAAAATCTTAATGCTACGGCATACAATTATATTATAGTGAACTTCCAACTTTGTGGCAACAGTTTCCTGTTTGAACATTACAGTGCCACCGGTGCACAAAGCCAGGTCCATAAAGAAATGGTTTTCCCAGTTTGATGTGGAAGAACTTGACTGGCCTGCACAGAGCCCTGACCTCAACCCCGTCATACACCGCTGGGATGAACTAAGACGCCGAGTGTGAGCCAGACCTGATCACCCAGCATCAGTGATCACTAATGTTCTTGTGGCTCAATGGGAGAAAATGAGTGAAGTCAAGTTCCAAAATCCTGAAGCGTGGAGCCTGTCAGAGCATCAGATTATTGCCCATGGTCTCACATGTGGGTGGAGGTTTTCCAAATACGTCTGGCCATATATCAGTATCCATACTGACGTATTTGAGTGTTCATTCATTTTTCAGCGTAAACATACAACATTCTCAAAACCAAACAGCTAATGCAATAACATGTGGATTGATGTTTGTGTCAGCTACAACAGTTGAATTTGGTCCATCTGAATTAGTATTCGGTGATATTCTGATTTTGTAGTGGTTTGAAACAAATTGATGCCAAAGATGCCATAGTTTGTCAACCAGACAGCACTGACAGGTTTATATTTACACTGTAAAATGTTCTGCACAGTACATTGCTTGCTCATAATTCTTTAAGAACCAAATTTAATGCATCAAAAAGTTTATTCTATGTGTTTATATACAAAAATGACTTTGGCCGATAAATCCCTATCAGATTGTTTTAACTATAAAATATAAATATGGGTCTCGATACACATTGTGGATGGAAATGGATTCAGTTTGATAGAATTCAACGTCAGAACTTGAAATGACAAAATACAAATTTAAATCCTGTTGGCACAGATGTCTGACCATAATAACCACTCATGTCTCCTGCCATCTCTCTTACGCCCTCTCCTCACAGCAAAGAACTTCTTCCGGGTTTCGGACCGTACTGGAGGTCAGCTGCAGAGCCACTGCTTCCAGGCCAGCGACACCTTCAACAAACAGCAATGGATCAACTGCATCAGACAGGCCAAAGTAGCTGCAACACTGAATACAGACCAGCCACCACAGACAGTATGTCTGGAGACAGGGCTGGGTGGACAGATACGGCCGCTTGGTGAGACAACTCTGAGTTTGTGTGGTGATTCTGGACTTGATGATGATAAAGGGATGTGGAGGCAGATGGAAACAGGGCCAGGTTTGGAAGTAGAGGTAGGTCTGAATGGAGAGAAAGATCTTGGTTCAGGAAAAGAGGCTGGGGAGGGTTTGACTCTAGAGACAATGATGGGTAGGGAGATGGAGACAGGTTTGTGTGTGGATGGTGGGACGGGTTTGGAATTAGATGGAGATACAGGGATGGACGGTGAGACAAGGCTGACCATCAGTGAGACAGAGACAGGTGAAATGGAGGCAGGGCAGGGGCTCGGTGGCGAGATGGGGGCAGAGCCAGGAGCCACAGCAGACTGGAAGATGAATGGAGGAGGAGGAGGAGGAGAAGGAGAGACTCTCAGCGGAGGTTCTAATGGTGTTCCCACCTCCCTTCTCTCCTCTGCTTCTCCCTCTCAAGAGGAGGAGGAGAGGGAGGTGATGGAGGAGAGGGAAGAGGTCGGCATGGACACAGGGGAGGTTGACTCACCGCAGTGTGCGGAGCTGACCCTCAGGTGTTGATGCCAGGACCAAACAAAAAGAGGATGACACAATGAGGGACTGGCACTGCAGCCAATCAAATCGAGGACGTGATGATGACGATCACTGGCAGATAAAGTCAGAAGAATAAGATCAGACAAACTTGTCGATACACATAGAACAATGTAACTGCTGTATCCTGACTGCTGGTAACCACGGTAACCACTTTGTTCTAGGATACCATGACAACGGTCACCCCCACGCCCTGGAACACTGGCCCCATGTGACTGTACTAACTGCATGGATGTATAGATAACTGGATCCCATGTCCAAAGATGGTGCCCACCAGGCACATTGTGCAAAAACGTTTTTCAAGGTTCCTCAGGCTTTTTTTGGGGCCCGTACAGTAACTTCCTGCTGACTCCCTGCACACACATGAATCGCACAAAAAATATTTACTGATGGTGGGGGGGGGGGGCTGTCAGCCCAATCGTGGTGGGTTGTTTGTATCTAAAACTCTAAACTAGCATGTGCACGAGCACGCCTATTATGCAATACGGTTGGTGGAGGTAACAAGGCCAGAGGAAGGTAGCAACGTGCTGGCAAAAGGCAGGGCAGAAGAATACTAACTGATCTAAACATAGACATAAATGTTCTATCAAATCGAGCAGTAACATTTTCAGAAAACCTCTGCATACAGTTCTGTTGTAAACAATATCAGTAGCATTCTCAGGTAATTCACACAAAGGTTTATGACCAGTCCAAGATCAAGTGAGCCAATCATAAAGGGCAAGTCAATGGAAGACAAAAAAATGGCTTTTTACATTTAAAACGCTGTCAGTGAATGAAAATGAATCATGCTTGCTGCTCAATGCTAACATGATAATGAAAAATGTAAAGACTGAGCATTGCAGATTTCCCGTCTAGGGAAAATCCAGTATTGTGACTATTGGTCACTTAGCACGTCTGTTGTAGAGATTTGGTAAACGCAGACTCTGGCAAGAACTATGTGAGTCGGATTGAATAGTGTAAGCCTTCTACAGCTTTCCAAAACCAATTAAACAGTAATCATCTCAAACTTGAAACTTGTATCTACAATTTTAGTTTGTTTTTATTCTTCCTGATCAGCTGAATGATCCTTTACTCCTCAGAAATTCACCTAAATTACTGTGTTTCAAAAGCTATTTAAATGTCTTAAAATCAGTTGTATTGTCTGAAAACACTGGTGAAAACAGAACTGTGCACCCAATTCTGATTAATTAATATCTTATTTAACAATGACCATGATTTTTTCTTCAAAGGAACTTTAAATACCTATTGCCTCAAACCTGCATTAATCAATATTTTTAATGTTATCATTAAATAAAATGACTCTGTGTAATGTGAATGGCTTCAGCACAGGCAAGATTATTGATTCAAAATATTGGAGTTACATTCAGGTGGACACAATCTCGACTCCAATAGGATGATGTAGGTCTATGTCTGCTAACACGTTCATTATAACAGACTTTTTAAAGCGAGATGGTGGTATCTGTGGATCTGTTGGCTTGTTTGATGTTTCTCCATTTAATTTCCAAAAATTGATTAATGCAGTGTTTACAGTAGTTGGCATTTACACAGGAATGTTGCTGAAAATAAATAACTGAAAAATGTTGTCACTGAACATTTTCCAGATGTTTACTATATGGTGATATGACTTTCCACTCAACAAAAGTTAATTTGCTAATCCCAAATCGTTGTGTATGAATGGAATTCATGGGAGACATGGTTACCGATAGAGTATTGTACTTTTAGCACGTAGTCTACATAAAGCATTCCATGTTATTTAAATGCTATGACTACAGTTTTGCCACAGTATCCTGTAAAACGGAAACAGCTTGCAGCTGCTGCAAAGTGAAATGTTCAGTGTTTTGTCATGGCAATCAGAGGAGCCTGCTGTGTACTATGTGTATGTAAAGAATGTATATTAAGTCTATCTGTATATGGATGTAGGAACCAAGCCAAGCATGTCTGTTTGTTATATATGTGTATATATGTGTGAAGTAAGACTTACAATGTTAAGACAATCAGTTTGATAATATAAATGACTATTTTCAGGATAGTTGTGATGCTGATGTTGATAATGATAATGATGACGATGATTAAGGCTACCACAGTGTTAAGGCTACCAGACAGTTACCAGATGTTTAAAGGAAGGTTAATTGCACATCTCAGAGAAGACTTAAGAGAAAATGTCCCAGGCAAGATGTATTTAGTTGCGGTATAAACTCGTATGGATTGTTACAAGAACAAAGCACCAATAAATTGTGACAAAATTAAAATTTGAAAGGTTTTTTCCTTTTAAAACAAGTGCAATTGACAGCCCTAGGATATTAATGTCGATTGTGAAAAGGAGAGGACCTGAGGTTGAACCCTGAGGAAGGCCCCTATTGTCAAAATCACCATAGTGCCCATCTTCAACTGCCACACACTGACATCAGTTTTGGAGGTAATTTCTTGGTCACCCACAGGTACTATTGTTAATCCCAGTTTCTCTATAGAATGCAAGTAATGTAAGAAGGTTTTATCTGTGGTATCACATTCTTAGCAGAAATGTTAAACACTCAAGTCTGAATGCCAGTGATTAAAATCACAATATTTGGTGAAAAACAGCCTTATCCGTCCATGACATTAAGGACACATTTTTGCAAGGCAATTGCAAAGTGTGCCAATAGCTGCTTTTGTGTAAGGATAAAGAGCAGAATGTTTTATTCTGTAGCCATTAGGTTGTTAGAATTATCCTGTTAGCCCCAACTAACTGAAATTACATGAACTTGTTAGCCACTGGGCATCAACTATCAAACTCATCAAAGTACAAATAAATCATCAGCTAATGGGAGACCATTCTGTGTTTTAGGTGTTGGAGGAGGCCAGGTGAAAAGAGTGTCAACTAACCTCACCATCTCTGCAGCAAATCCCTGAAATTATTCATTAGAGTTGAAATCAAGATGTTGAATATTGTCTGTGTTTTGCCTTGCTCTCCCTCATTGTGTTCGCAGGTCCTGAGCCAAGCCCAGTAGCAGCTGTCAAGACAAGGCTTATAGGGCTTTTATGTACTCAATCTATATCTTACGAATTTCTGTTTTATGAGTTAAAGCTTTTTACATTGTTCAGCATGCTATTATGTTCATTTATATTTACGATTGCTTTTATCATTCTCATATATTCTTATGTTCATTCAGCAGGAGGGCCCAGTTATATTCCAGTATTGCTTCAAAGAAAGCTATAATATTACTTTTTGGTATTCATAGTTACAGTAGTGATTTTAACAGCCTCTATTTTACAAAACCTTTAAAATCTCTAAAGATGTAATATGCTTACTGTAACGCCTGGTGAACTAACCTCGGGAAGTAGCACGCAGTACAAGGAGGTTTGATTAAAACCCACCGAATGTTGTAGAAATTATAGAAATATAAATAAAAATATGAAGATGTTTTTGCTTTATTTTATGTTTTTATTTATTCATCTGTTCTATTTATGCTTGTATTTATGTTATAAACTTTAAAGGATGCAAGTATGGAAGCTCATTTCTGGAAAGGGGAAAACAAGGTAAAACGTTATGAATAACATTTTAAAAAAACTAATATTACAAATACTCAAAATTAGTTCTTAATCCAAAAGTCCGAATTTTAACTTTATGATTTTAAAATCTTGAGATTCATGAAATCAAAATTATGAGATATCAAGTTAAAATGCAAGTGTCTTATAAGATACCATGTCATAATATACTTAATTATGTCACATTTCGCTCATTTTCTTCCCCTGGAAGAGAAAAGATGGGACGAATTGACACTGAAGGAGGTCGTTGTGTCCAGGAGATGGCAGTAAAGCAACATTTAGTAAACCAGCTGCAGTTAAATCTCAGTGAAGAAGAACTCAACTCCCAGGAAACATGGCGCGGGTTCCGTGTTGGTCCCTATGGCTTGCCATATTCGACTCCCTGCGGTGCGCGGCCGGGAGGTAACAGCGGAGCGGTGTCATCGAGAAACAGTGACAGAGAGGCGGTTGGGAGGAGACGCGTCGGCTCGTCGAGGATCCGACAATGGACGACAGCCAGGCTCCGAGGGCGGCAGCTCGTCCGAGCAGGGTGCCTTCGGACGCGGAGCCTGGAGCTAACGTTAGCCTGCAAGACGTCGAGGCAGCCGGGTCGCACCCGGCCAGGGAGAGTCAGCCGGGTCCCGGCACACCGGGTGCTGCTGGCGCGAGGATGGAGAGGAGGAACTCGGCGTCGCAAGGCTTCCACCAGAGGCACATGCCGATGGAGCCCCTCAAGTTCCAAATACCGAGGAAACCCAAGGAAAACAGAGGTGGGCTGAGCCACGTCTCTCGTACATGTCAGTAAAATTACAACATGGCCAGTAACCAACAGTTACACTTTTAACTGTTAATTCACATTGTTTTACGTTTACAAGTTGTCCGTCCCGTTTAACGTTGGCTGGGTCCTTTAACTAACGCATATAACACATTCACGCGTCTGTGTCCCGTGTATTAACTGTGCCATCACACACACGCTAACTAAATACAACTACAGACGCTGTGCAGAAGCCGGAGTGTGTCCTTTGGTAAGTTAGCGGCTAACGCAAGTCAAGGATGCTAACTAGCACTTAGCCAGCTAACGCCAGTTGCCTGTAAGTTACTACAGTTCCAACCTGCCAGCTAGTAACGAGCGGTGCGCGCACGCAGCTCTGCGCCTGGAGCCGGATTTCAGCTTTCAGCGGGGCTGTTGTCACAATTTCAAATTTCAGACGTCACATTTTGGTGATGAGCGGGTGTGTGACGCTCCAGCTGAGCCCCTCCACGCTGATGGGGGCAGCTGCTGCAGGTTCGCGAGTCTCCCGAGTGTTTGGCGTTTAAAAAAAAAAAAAAAAACCCCCAAAAAGGCTGCAGCCGTGGTCCTGTTGTAATTGGTGCAGGCTAACGACTGTTTCACTGGGCTCCCCAGAGGCCCAAACCTCTTTGTTTTGGGTGCGTCTGAGGCTCACCTGGAAGCTGCTGAAGAGGATGGTCAGGGTCTTTTATTGCACATGGATTTCTGATTTCTGATCAGTGTGAAATCCGTTAAATAAACGACACCGGAAATGAAAACAATTGAAATGAGCTCACGCCAGTGTCTTTATGTTTGTCTGGAGGCCACTGGGGATGAAGGCTGTGGCTTTTAAACACACAGTTTATGGGTAATGACTGCTGTGGTGTACTTTGGTCCCTTTAGTTCTAATGAGGGGAAATCTTAATGCTACAGCGCACAATAACATTTTAGACAGGTGTTTTTTAAATGCTATTGGATAAAACATAACGCGCTGTGTAAGTTAGCCAGTGAATCACTACTCCTTCAGCGGACCTTTTTCGCTGTGCACCCTGCACAGCTCAAATGGTTGGGTTGCTCAGAGGTCAGTGGGAAAGGATTATTTGTGGTTATTAATGACCCTATCCTCCTGTGTTTCTTTCAGCTCTGATCGAGTATGTCTCCACTGAGTCCAGAGAGTATGAAGACATGATGACCGTCCTGACCTCCAGCTACATAGACACCGGTTCTGCTGGCTGCTTTACCTACTCCAAACCTCGGCTCGTCCACAGTGAGCTGCTGGAGAAAGAAGTGAGAGATGGATGGACGGGCGGAGGGGCACTTCCATTTAAATGTGTCCTGTTGCGTTAGTGCTGCCTATAAGTGCAATGCCATCCAAGTTTGGAGAATCACTCAGAGCTGATGTGTTCACCTGTCTTCGTGAAAGTTTGTGGAAGCATTTGGAAGCTAAATCTCTTGTGTGATCATGGATTGTTTGTGTGTGCGTTCTGTGTTTCAGTTTGTTGAGAAGAGGAGGGAGATGAAGGCTGATGGGAGGACAGACAAGGAGCTGGAGGAGAGTTACTGTTTCCTGTTGGCTGATACTGTTAAGGTTGGATTAACACTGAGCTGTACTGTTAATAGTTGATGTCCAATGGGGCAGGAAGAGGTTGTTAGATGAGCACAATACAGGCAGAAACTGTGCAGTACTTCTGTTTGTTTTGTTATTTACCCTGTTGATCTACTTGTGTGAATTACTTATTTCCTCAATCTTAAAAAATGGGTTCAATGTACTGATATGATTTAACTGAAAAAGAAACCAAACTGCAAAGAGTTTTCCTTAATTGGGGGCTTGACTTAGATAGGACAGAATGTGACATTCCCTTGAACCTTCGGGCTGTGTAGTACAAGGCAACATCACAGGTTGTTGAGGACAGAATGACTGCATTTTTTCTGGATAAAGACAACCATTGTAATGGTTAGTCAATGAGTCTTTTCCTTTAAGACTGAAATGATATCCAATTTTTTATTTAATCTAATTTCTCAATTGTCTGAATGATTTGTCTGTTGTAGCTGTCCTTGATCTGTGAGAAGGGGCTGTTTGTGGGTCAGAGCTGGATTGCAGTGCTGGGAAACCCCAGTAAAGGTAGGAGTGAACAGATGCATGCTGATACATACATAGAAAATAACACATTATTATTTTTTACCTCAAAGCAAAGATCTGCACACTGTACTGACAGCTCCCAGTTAGCTAATCTTTGTCTGATCTGTGACTCTGAGATCACAAACCTGCGGCACTGGATGTCCAAGTTCAATAAAATGCATCTGGTTTGTTGAATTAGCCTTCTGTTTGCACACAAAATTAGTGTTGAAAGAAAATTACTTGTAATTTTAATTTTGTTGTTGGGGTGTGTTTGTGTGTCTCTCTAGGAGTGTATCTGTCCAGGTACTCAGACTTGCTCCAGATGAACCCCATAACCCCTGGAGCCACAGGGGAGATCCTCATCTTCAAAGTGATGAAGGTACATCAGCTGGCCAGTGGTCATCATCACTGCCTCTCTCAGCTCATCTGTCAGAGGCAGGAAACATGTGACGTGAACTACAGGCTCTGCTTCCTGCTTTGCTACAGTACAGACGCTCCTTTCTCTTACGCTCTGCTTTGTTTTCATTTAGCTATTATTTCTGCAACCACTGTCGGTACATGTACACATGCAAATCTGCACATAATATGTAACGATAGAAATGGTAATAATCACGTTTTGACAGTGGAGTTGTATCTATGTTTGGCTTCAGGGGAAAGTGAAGAGCATCTATGAAAACATGAAGAACCTTCTAGATCCAACGCCTCGCTTCGACAGCCACATCTCCAAGAACGCCAGCAAAGTCACCGCGCTCACTTCCTACCGCGCCTTCGAACTCACACAGGTGAATACATACATACATACATACATACATACATACATACATATCCCTGGGCATTGTTACACTTGGACAAAAATTATTTTGATGCAGCAGTAAATCACATTTGATCTGTTGGGACAGCGAAAATGATTTGGTTTAATTATTTAAATGGTTTAAGCTGTTTTAGTGATCAATATGACTTTTTCCGTTGTTGCTGTTGTTAATAGCCAGCACTGTTGTTGAATGCCAAACTGAAATCATATATAATAACTCTGAACACAGATATAAATGTGTTAGCATCCTTTTTGTGTCACGTGACACGCTTGGTGGTCGGAAGATTTGGTGCATGAGGGTCTTGGGTGCCTCGTGCAAATTTAATAGTTTTTTAAGTTTAATATTTCTGTTATAATTTAAAGTTGAGTTGTGCTTTTTTTTCCCCCCATGCTTTTCAACGATACTGTTGTGACGTTTATTTCAGCAATACTTCTACGAGTACTCATTTGACGAGCTGCTGCAGCGGCCTCGCCAGGTTTGTCCGTATGCCGTCGTCTCCTTCCAGTTTAAAGGAAAAGACTCTCCACTTCCCAGCAAACCTCTGGCCCCCATCAGGTATGAAGATCAGGAAAGTTAAAAATTAAACTCGGTGTTATTCCAATGGGCCATCTCAGCTAACACCACAGCATAGAACACGTTGACTAATTAAACTTAAAATTAACCAGAAACTTGTATTAAACACCAAATAAGCTAATGCAGAGAACAGTAGAATGACCAGGGAAAAATGTGTCCTCTGGATTGTGGAGCTTTAGGTGGTATTTAAGTGGTCTTTGTTATTCTGTTGTTGTTAATCAAATGGTTTGAAATCATGCAAAACCACCAAAAGCAAGGCAGCTTCATTTATATACTGTAGCACATTCCAAACACAGGCATGGTTGAGTTTGTCAGGTCTGGATGAATGTTAAAATGGAACATGGTGTCTGTGAGCTCCAGAAAACTGTTGAATAACCTCACGGAGACCTCAGATAGACATGTCAACAAACATTTTGACTTTGATAAAATTCTTATTGACATTTAAAGGATTCGAACGTATTATAGGATAATTTTAGTGTCTGTATGTTTTAGTCAGTTATTTTCTCATTAAGATGTTAAGATTATCAAGAAATATTTGATATGAAAATGCCTTGAAACTTGTTTGCGTTGGGTCCTCTATCACAACAAACATATACATTTAATTTCTGTTGCGTGGCTTTGCAATGTAGACCTTTGGATACAATTTGCAATTAAAACTGTATAACCATGTAATTGGCAAAATGCTTGGAAGGTATAAACATTTTTTTTTTTCTTCAAAAATCTGGATTAATATGGTATGCTTTGTACAGTTAGCTGTGATGTAGATTACACAGAATGTGTTGAGAAATTTACTTAAACCAACAAAATCATCAACACGGCCCTTCAAGTTTAAGTTGAGGCTCACGGACACACTGAATGCTGCACGAGTTACAGCGTTGCTCTCAGCACTAAATATCTGAATTGACATGTTCTTTGTGTGCTGTGTTTGATGGACAGGATGAACAGCCAAACAGCAGAGGGGATTAAAGGTGAGTACTGGTCCCCTTTTTCCATTTAATCACACCAGACCGTAAAGAGCTAGCTCACACCTACAGCTCAAAGTGGTCTTTTTCCTGTCTTGCCCTGAACATGACACAAATGTCTTGATCAGACTGCTTACCCAAATCTGTTTTTTTGGCAAATCCAGATTGATTTTAGAAAGTCTGGACAGCAAAAAAAAAACAAAACCCACATTAAATGTGATTTTTGCTAATCGGCTCCAAGCCACAATTGAGGTGGTTTGAAATGCGATTCCAGTCGGATTTCGAAAGCTGCGTCACAAGCGTACGTACGCCTACGTCGTTGCCACAGCAACCCATGCAGATCTGGACACACACATCCAACCACTTGCAAATAACAGTGCGAACAGTCTGTCTTAAAGATCTGATTTGAGAAACAAATGTGATTTGCCTACAGTCTGACAAAAGCCTACTGATGAGTTTCTTTCTTCCAGAGCGTGCTCAGTTCACAGTGTGGACTGGAGATCTGGTGAGAGGTGACCAACTTCTCTTCCAGATCTGCCTTCGCTCCTTCTCTCCTCCCTTCCTGCCCCACAGACTGTGAGTAGTGAACAGACTTCCCTGACTGTTAAACCAACATTTTATCACTCTGAAAATATGCCTGTTTGCCTTGTAACATAGTTATCATTTATCAGTTATTTTGTACTCGAGACTTGGCTGCAAGTGAGCAAATTAAAAACCTAGGTGTCATCATGAGGCTTTTTCTTAGTTCAACAGTTGGAGGACTGCAAGAACTGGGAATGATTGTAGTTCTTTTTTAGCTCCTGCTTGAGCCACCACCGGAAACTAGAAAAGGCCAGTGTAGCCTTGAAAATTGCACCAATTCACAGATAAATGGACCCAGTGAAGTCCAGGCTTTATTAAGCGTATATGCGACAGGGGAAATACAAAGTGATTTTGACTTGTCAGAGCAAAATATTAAAATCTGGTCTGTGACATGGCTATAAAAACTGCCAGGTGGCTTCCATCACTTCAGTGTTCATATTGATGCTGTGAACGCAAACAGAAAACAAAGCTCTTAGAGGTATGTACAGTTCCCCTCAGGGAGTCCCCAGAACAGTTTGGTCCAAAAACCCTATGGATGGCGATCTTAGTGTTCAGAATTATATCAACCGCACACAGCTTTGTGTGATGGACCACAAACCTTTACAATGGTGGTTGCAAATGCTGAAAGCCTGAACTACTACCACAGTTGCAGATGAATGAAGGATTGTTAGAAAAATATTCTACTCGAGACCAGGTTGAAAATCATTACTCGGGTTACTTTATTCTTGCGCAAGAAGGAGCAGAGTTATATCACATACAGATATGTTCAACAACTCACACAGCGCTAAGTTATGCTGCTCAA
>JAVQJF010038764.1:0-38843 GCA_036023855.1 Gadopsis marmoratus | reverse complement strand
CCCCCCCCCCCCCGCCTCTCTGTGAAACAAATTAGATTTTGTTTATATGTCATCCCTGTCCATCCTTTCAGACCTCAGCCATGTGGCCCAGCAAGAAAAGGCCACATCTTAGCACCATTTTGTCCGTATCAGATTAGGAGTCTTTAAATACATCTGTCATACACAGGCAGAACATGGCTTACCTCCAATTGATTTCTTGTCACAGTTGCCCCTCAGGCCCTTCCAACTGACGCTGCTGGAATTCCTTTCATTTGTCAAGCCACTTTTTTTCTTTATAATCGTCTTAGATGTGTTTTAAGATGATAAGGGAAACTTATTGCTTTCTCTTCTGAGAATGGTTTGAACAGTATTTCCTTTCTCCAATTACTGACTAAATTGAAAGTGAAGATGCAGATTTACACATTTCACATTTTATTACTTGGGGTTATGGTTTTGGATTGTAGATTTTGATGTCCTTTTCCATTTCTGTCTTATCCAAATGGGTCAACGTACATTATCTGAAATTACTTTCTGGCCCATCACGCTGCTCAGATTTAGTGTGAAATGGTAAACACAGCTTTCTGTAGTAACAATGGGATTATTAAAGAAACATAACAGGATTGCTATACCCCAATAGCAGATGTCGGGTATAGAAACATTAGGGCAGCAATTCTTAACCCTTTCAACCATGAATTCTGCTCTTCTCAATCTCAAAGATACTTAAAGGAATAGTGTGACTTTTTGGGAAGTACGATGAAGTGTCAATCACTGGTATCCTGGCAACTTCACAATAACGACATGGAACCTTATAAGTATATATTGTTCCTCCTGTCTATACTGGCTGTGAAGAAATCTCTTCTTAACACAACATTAATTTAAGAGGGACAAAATCTACAATCTAAAAATGCATTCTCAAGCTCAGCTGAATATGAGGCTTCAGACAAATCTACCAAAGTTACTGCCTTTTTAGTACCAAACTGCCTCTTTTTCTTACACTCTGTCCAGTTAAGCAGGCAAACACTAACAGGACATTTTGTACTAAAAATATTAGAAAGAAACCCAATTTTGTTTGTCTAGACACAGTCAAAACCAAGGACAATTGGTTTCCCATTGTGGACTAATAAGCTCCTAACTAACCAACCAACCTGTATTGTTTAAAAAAGGTACCAGCTATTGGTGATGAACCAGGCCTTTCTGTACCACAGAGTGGACAGTTTCCATTCCGAGACATCAGCATTCGTTTTATTTATTTGAAATATTTGCCTTTCTCAGTTTGACTCCACTCTCCCAAAGAATCAGTGCAATACATTAAGAATGACCAAATGTATTTGTTTCCACTTCTCATATGCTTTTTAAACAGAAATTCGGTCGCATCATAGCCCTGGATTCCACATTCCAGATAATGCTCCTTTGTGCTCTGTTTCTTAACCTCCTGTACTTGTAATCTGTTGTAAGAACATGTTTTTATAAGGGATTAATTTAGCAATCGCGACCTCTTTTATCAGATGGTAATTTTCTGTTTTTCCAAACTTTGAGAATATGAAGCCTCCAGCAAATGGGGATTAAAAGATTAATGTTTGCACAATTTGTATTGCTGTAAATAAATGACACCACACAGCACATTTACTGGACATCATGTTTCCCAACATGAATTCTCTCGACACGTGCATCAAATTGTGAAAAGTAAACATTTTGACTATATCGCTGAGATATTTATTTGGTATTTAAATGCTGTTGCACTAAAGATGATTTATGTGCGTCCTTTTGGAGAACCAGTTGCAGTATTAATGTTTTTTTGCACAGCGCTCCTGCAGCGACTGGCGGCTCTGCGGCCTGCAAACGGTCACTGTGTCTTCTCTTTTGTCACTGCAGAAACTCCTTTTACGAGTCGCTGAAACAGATCGGCTCAGCCCAACACCAGGGTAACGCAGTCGGCATGGGGACATATGAGTCCATTCAGCACTTCAACGACATCAAGGAACATCTGCACACAGTCAAACGGGACGTGGAGCACCTGGTCCAGCGTAACGCTCAGGTACAGGTCAGAGTGTAGAATCTCACTTGGAGCAGTTTACAAAATAGATCAGCTGACTGAACTCTGTGCTCCTGTCTGTATGTTTTCACTCACAGAATCCTGCTGAGAAGGTTATGAAGTGCCCTGAGGTGCCTCCCATGCCTTCCTGCTTATCTACTGTTCATTTTACAGTCTTCATTGTCATCCAGTCGGTCCTGTTCTTCTGCTACATCATGTACAAGTAAGACATCATAGTTTTTATTTGGGCCATACGTGTGTGTGTGTGGATTTAAATGGCTATCTAATGCTGCTCGTCTCTCCTAATTATCTCTTGTAGGAGTCAACAAGAAGCAGCAGCAAAGAAGTTCTTTTGATGAAATTAATTAAACGAGGGAATGTCAATTTTCAGAGTGTAAGTTATTGTACTTGAAACATTTTGAGTTTTGTTGAAGAACTTTTGAAAAAGAGTTTTAATTTGATCGGTAAGTCATTGCGTATGAATGCTAGTGTGGATTTCCAACATGATGTATCATGTTCTTTACAGTATTTTTGGTTGGTCAGATCCTTTAGATTTTGTTTTCAAAAGTTTAATAAATCTGCCACAGTAACATTTCTGGAAACTGAACTCACAACAGCAACAACAAAAAACCTGTGTTTTGAAATGTGCAATTTTGTATTAAATAATGCTGACTATTGGTGATAAAAACTCAAAGCAGATGTCTGTTTCCGATAATCTGTTTTGAGTCAAACATGTCAGAATCTGACATATCCTCTGCCTGAACAATTTACATAAACAGAAAACACAAATCACTCTGGTGTCTGCTTTTTTTCATCATGTGAGTTACACTCCACACAAGATGCATCTACACTGAATAATCTGTCTTCTGTTCATCTCTCATGATTACAGTTTGTTCCAAACAGCAGCAGACATTTATATTTTTGATTTCAAAATTTAAAAAATGTAAATCTGCACCACTGAAGAAGAACATCAGCAAGTGATACAATATCTAACCGGTGAAATGGTGACAAAGGGCATAATAAATATATTCTTTGTAATTTCTGCATATGGGCAAGTGAAAAGAAATGTAACAACTAACCCTATTGATTTTTAACACCCCCTACTTAACATTTATCTGCAGTATATAAATTCCTGGTAAAAAGTTTATAACACAATGTAGTCGTGAGCAAATACAGGGACATTTATGAACAAATTGTTTTACTACAATTCAATGGAATGGACATGTCTGAACCAAATCTGATGACAATCTATCCAGCAGTGGTTGAGACATGTCACTAATAGCAACGAATGTCAACCTCATGGTGGTGCTAGCAGAAAAGTCAGCGGATCACCGAAGTCAGTAGGATTCATCCTCTGGGGACCATTCATGCCCACTAAATGTCATGGGACCAAGTGGTTCACCAACCAACTGGCACTGCCATCAAGCATTCAGTTCTTGCTCAGTAGGTAATAACACCATATTAATATTGCTGCTGAGTCAAAAACTCTGGATTACATTTCCAGGTAACGAAAACCTGAAATCTTATCAGGGGTCATTTAAACATTGAAGCAGTTCACGTCGTTTCTCCAGTGATCAACACGGACCTCTCTGTCAATCCTGCAGGGGCAGTAGATGGAGTAGGTGTTTATTTAAATCATGCATATCACTGTCAAAGAAGCTGGAAGGAGACAAAAAAAAAAGATGCACCCTTGGGCCTAGAGGATGCATAACATGTAACTACAACATCCAGGTTCAAATCTGTGCAGGAATCTTTTTTCCTGAATTTCATCCCTCTCTCACAGTCCCCACATGTCCTGTTGCTGCTGGACTGTACAATCACATAAAGGCAAAAAGAAATACGTCTTATAATAATAATAATCTGCATATTCTAAACACGCATCTACATGTAAAATAACTAAAAATATTGCGAGACAAATTTGGTTGCAGATGAGCATTTCTGAGATGTTTGAGTGCTCGTCAATATTGGGGTAATCTACAGGTCCTTCACCAAGCTTGCAGATAGTGATGGAGCGATGGGGTGAAAGAAATGAGAGTTGTCTCCTCCCCATCTCTCGTCCTCCTGTCAATCATCCTCCCACTCGAACAATAGCACGGCATGGACGATGGCTCCATTGGGGGGATTAGCAAGACTCTAATCCCGTTCCCCTCTCTCTCTCTACTCTGCTTGGTATCAGCAGAAAAATCTGCGCACGGGCCGACGCGTACTTCACTAATATGATTAAGCGCCAATGGAAGCAGCATAATGTGTGGTCCCAAACTGAGGACACCCATCTCTCCAAAACCATTTTTATGATGAGTGCTACGCATTGTTCTTCCAAAGAAAGTGTCAAAGTGTCAGAATGAAACATCAAACAAAGGTCTGCACGATTTAAAAATAGAGAGAAAACAGGCCATCTGCCTCTTAGCATAGTGGAGCAGGGAGGATTAAATCCAGATTATGGCCGAGGCAAAACGTTGTGTGTGTGTGTGTCTGTTGCTTGTCGTCAGTGTGTCCTTGGCTCCATAGTCAGGCAGCAGGTTAGCTAGAGAGCTACCACTGGATTTGACAGCTACAGGAAGGCGAACCGGAGGGCACCATTAGGGGAGCAGCAGATCCTTTTCATCTACAAGTAATATTCTCATCCTCGCAGAGTACACAGTCACACTGCTCACGATGGCTTTCTTGATCAAGAGCATGATTGGGAACCCCCTGTCAGGAATCGGTCTTGGTGGTGGAGGTGACAAAGAAGAGGAGGCCACCCCCTCAGATCCAGCAAAGGCAGCAGGGATGACACGGGAGGAGTATGAAGAGTACCAAAAACAGGTGGTGGAGGAGAAGTAAGTAGCAACACGGACAGTACTCCACTTTAAACTGATGCCTCTGGCCCATCGAAAACAGCATGGCTGCAGAATGTACAATCTGACCTTGACCAGCTGTTTCCTACTGCATCACAACCCTTCACTGTTTACTTTTCCCCTCTTTTGCACTCTTACTACCCTAAAACTAACTAAATGTAAACACTTGTGTATTTATTATTTTCTTTGTGAGAGATGCATCTGTTGCTGAAGGTCACGGCGGAGGTACCACAACAGTGGAGCTCTTCTTTTTCTCCAGAATCTTCTACATAATAACCCACTGAGGCTAAAGGTCACGCTGGACTTGGGTCAATAATCTCCCATAATCTGTCATCTGTTTCTGCATCAGGAGCAGTTATGGGTAACGTTATGAGGGACTCTGAGGGAGGTTTATTCACAGCATTGAAAACGTTGACTTTAGGGCAGCAAGTGTTGGAACATTTGAACTGAAACACTAAAAATGTCAGGGTTAAGGAGGATCTGTGTTGGTGCAGCAAAGTGATGCACAATCCTACCAAAATACATTTATTTATTTTATTTAGAGCATCATTTGAGGTAGCTATTGTAACAATATAGACACGGCTGTGCATTATGGTCTGTTTGTCTTGTATAAAGTTCCAGTTTCTTTCACTAAAGCAGACATCTGAGTAATAAAACGTACACTCATCAACAAATGGGATTAATCCATCCTAAATTCCCCTTTTAAAGAAATTGTGTGACTAATATTTTGTTGTGATAAATCTGGAATTTGGATGTTTGTGATGCAGAGCAGATTTTGCAGTATCAAGCAGATCCAGTCAGTTTGTATTACATAACATTATTAATCCAGCCTCTCCACTCTTGTGCTTGGAAATGATTTGTTTTAGCAGAGGGAAAGTACGCGTGTCTCGCCTTGAAAATGCAGGAATACTCAGGATAAACTCATGAAGTCAGGCAGACTCAAATAGACGGACTTTGATAACTTGTTTCAAACTAGAATCACTGATCAAAAATGTTAAATTATTACCTTCTAATGGCCTAAAATGTTGCTAACACTCATGTCACAACAAAATATTATTTAATTTCACATCTAAGTAATATTATATATTTACAGAGACTGTAAATAACCTTGTTAAAACTCAAACTAAACTTTTTATCAAATTCTACAAATGGCGCTTGTTGCTAAACAAATTTTAATCAAATGTAGACAACAACAAGACATTTATTAGACTACAACATCCAACGCACCTAAAAATGCCCCAATTCTTATAACTCGTGCATAAAACTAACGTGATTAAAAAGATTAAAAAATATTTTTGGATTTTTACACCAGTTTTGGGAGGCTAATAATAGTCCATCTTAATTGAACATCCAATGAAGATACACCTATTGTGACAAAACAATACTTTCTAAATAACCTGAATATTAATTGACACCTTATTGGTTCAAATCATTAAATCGGGAAATCATGCTTTAATGATATTCAGGTGAACGGGAGGATGTTGTGTTGAGATGAACTGTCTGTTGTTTATCTGATTGGGTTGATGTGTATGTGTTGCTTGGTGGGCTATTTTTCATGAAAATCCAAATGCTGAAAAGTCTATTATGCTGCTCTTGAGCCGTTGATACACTGATGACAAACAAGAGCTCGAGCACAAACACAAGGGCATAAAATCCCACCTGTTTGGTGTTTTCTTGCAGCGGTTCTCATTCTACTCTTCAGAAAAGAGATTAAAAGCGACCTGGGATGTTCTTGAGAGCAACAACAAAGGTTGTTTGTTAATAGTGTTTAAAAAGTTTTTTATTTCTATTTCAGGATGGAGAGAGATGCCGATTTCTTACACAAGAAGGCAGAGAGAGCGACACTCAGGGTGTGCCTCAGAGAAAAATACAGGCTGCCGAAGGTAAAGAGCTTTTGTCCCTATACACTTCTAGTGTAACTCATATTTAAAAATTTAAATTAACTCTCCTCAGTATAACACACTATAAATGTAAGCAGATATAAGCAGACATTTTTAATGCCTACTTTATATATATATACACACACACACAGTATATATATATATATACAGTATATATACATATATGTATATATAATACATATATATGTTTAAAATTTTGTTTTTAAAATTAAAAACAAAATTTTAATAAAAAGAATTCCCCACTCACCCACTCATATATATATATATATATATGTTTGACTATATTTTCATTATTATCTGTTTATACATAACACTTATAACTGCTTACAAGTTCAATATTGTGTATAATAAACCATTTATTAAATGCCTGTATACTGATTATAGATGCTAAAAAGGGGTGTTGAAATAATGTGTGTAAATTGCTTCAATTTGACACCTATGATGCAGTTACTGTGTCAATGTCTTTTATAAAGCAGATTAAATACTCCTTGTTTCAGTCTTTTAACAAGGACGGGTAATTATAATCAACAGTGTTATTAAATGGCTTTTCCCTCCACTGGTTGGCAGAAAGTTGTGTCATGGCTGCGCAGGTAGAGCGACAAATAGGTGCTTCATGGCTGAGGTTGTCTCTATCTAACAGCAGCACTTGGCAGCTGCAGCCTGGACAACAGGAGGTGGAAGCCATGCCAGTAGATTAGTGAGAAAGCCTTTCAACCAGCGTCCTGTGGACGTTAGCGTATGTGTCCCATATTGCACCTTGATTCTTACAAAGCCAAAGCTGAGCAGGTGTCCCAGGCTCATTACGGAGCCCCAGGCAGTGTGAACTGGCTTTAAGAAAGAACAACATCTACTTGAGTGGATGTAAAACGGGCAATTTAAAAGGACTCTTACAGAAAGATTTGCTGTAATGGAAGGTGAAAAGAAGGTATGTTAACCTGTAAATGTATCTGGAGGTGAAAACTTGCTTGTGTTGAACTTTGTTTTTTGTGTGTTTGTATGGCAAAAGAGCAAAATCAATTTCTAATACAAGTTTTCTAATAGCATGATTTTTATTCATCTGAATGCAGTGGTGACCTTGTCTGCTGGAGGCGTTTCCTATAGTCTCACACAACAGACACTCTATTGTTCAATCTTCTGCTTTAATCAATAGAACTACTTTTCTTTCCACTGTTTGTTCTCTAAATTGAAACCACACATATATGCTGAGGACAATGGCAGGAGGCTATACATATAAATCTAATTACTTTCCACAAATGATATTTACATTGCATACCACCTTATAAAAAAGAACATATGACCAAGGCCAAAGTGTCTTAATTAGAATAGAAATATGCATTTTAATTGGATTTTCAACAACAATAAGGTTCCTAAAGGGATCCTGTTCTGTTGATTCTTTTCTTTTAACAGGTTGTTAAAAGAAACACTTGTACATGCTACCAGTTGTGAGTTAGAAAAAATATATACATATATATATATATATATATATATATATAATATATTTAATGGTACAGTATGAGTAGAAACAGCATGTTGGTGCTGTTCGTCTAATGGAATTAGAGTCTCGTGCAATGCTATAGAAGATATCTTTAGACTATCGTTGGGATTGGGAGAGGAAAGGTTAAAGTAGGCCTGCGATAATCCCACAGATTGGCGTTTAAAGTTGTCACAGTCGTACCCATTGCATGACTATTCCAAATATTAGCTTTGATTAGACTGAGTTTGTTGGAAAGGCTTTAAACCGCACATAAAGTGAATAAAGGAGACTTTTCAGTCTGCTTCACAAAAATATAGAAAACACAGACAGCAGAATATCCTCGAGTGCAGCTACTTGAACATGGATTAAGATCCTAGAGTTCATCTATTTGTTTGCTTCCTAGATTGCCTGATTGTTTGCTTATAGTTGAATTCAAACTCAGACAATGTCATGTTTTTAATGTGTTACATTAGAGCTAAAGTCAAATGAAAGGACAATAATATAAGTGTAATCAATAGTATTTAAAAAGCAGCCAACAAATTAGTCTTTTTTGGGGAGTTCATGTATAGTTCAGTTTAGTGGTATGTCCACTAATAAACTATTGGGCGATACATGTCTGTCAGATCTGACTGCAGCAGTGGAAAGAAGAAGTCCGCCTTTAGGTTGTTTATGTCTGCATATAATAATCCAATTCCATAAATATGCAGCCTTTGTTATAATCATGGGAAACAAAGAAAATGCCCTCCCTCATGTGTCATACTTAGAAAGTTCATATATAATACTCTGAGGAGACATTTTTACTTTTCCTGAGAAAATGTTAAGAGAAAAATGTGTGAATGTTTATGATGAAATGCTGAAAATCTAAGAAAGTCTCATTTACAACCCTTTGAAAAAAGAAGGTTTTATGACCTGTTTCATGTTCTAAAGATGTTTCATACCAACTAAGGTTCATTGTGGTACTTAATAGGTGACAAAACAGAGACCACCCTGACTGTAAAATCCTCTACTGTCATGTGTCTGTGTTTCTGGGTTCTGACCGTGTTTTCTGCCCGACGTTGTCATCTGCAGAGCGAGCAGGACGAGAACATGATTGAGATTGCCGGGGATGACGTGGACGTGCCCGAGGAGCTGCTCAAGATGGTGGACGAGGACGCCACGGAGGAGGAGGGCAAGGATTCCCTCATGGGCCAGTTTCAAAACTTGCAGAACATGGACATGGACCAGCTGAAGGAGAAGGCCTCGGCCACCGTCACCGAGCTGAAGAGCAAAGCAGAGGAGAAGTGCTCCGTCATGTGAATGGTCTGTGTTTGAGTGAAGAGGAGAAGAACGCAAGAAAATGAATTTCAACACTTCCTGGGAATCTGCAGACTGAGCTGTGTTAATGAGTCTGGGATTCAAGTTACACCGTAAAAGTGATTTTCCCAGTCAAGTATTGCTTTCACACCACTCTCATGGTCACAGGACACAGTACACTTTAAAAGATGATGATTATATGTTATATAATGTTCACTTTTTTTTTTCTCTGTTGTGAATGAGACAGTCAGGTCTCTAAACTAAACATGTGTGATTTTCAGTCAAATAAATAACAATATACAAGACTTGCTCATAAAAAAAACAAAACCTTATTTAAGTTTAAAAAATTCAATCCTGTGCGAGTGTTTCAACTTCCCTTTTGGTTTGTTGGTTATTTTAGATTTATTTTAATTTTGTATGTGGTGTTTGAATTCATTATGATATTTAGATTTTTTTCAGTCTTGACATGTTGGTTCGCTTTTAATTTCTCCACGTACACATCTTAGTCGTGATGAGCCTGAAGCGTTTGTGCATCTCACGATTTTAAAATACTGAATGATTTATTTGATGAAAATAAAAAACAATGTACATAAACACTGATTAAATATATGCAGGTACTTCGAACTGAGGAAACAAATGTATTGCTCAAATAAAGATGTATATTGAATACATGAAACATGTCTGAGTGTGTTGTGAAGCCTCTTCCTATAGACGTTATTTCATCGTATGTTCATATGCATGTCTTTACTAAGCTCCGTGTGTAAGTCAATTATTTTTGATTTAAACTGTCAAGGATCCTGACTTTGGACACCTTGTTAGCATTCATTATTTTGGATTTCTCATTCTCAAATTCTCAAAATGGTCCGCCACACAGAACAACGTTTGATCATTTAAGATTAAGCAACAATTAATCCCATCTACCTGAATCGGGGATAATGCAGTCAGTGAATAAAGAAATAGGTCTTAATTTAATTGGGCATTATCCAAACATTTGTTAGAGATGATTAGGCAGAACGTGCGGGGGGGGGGGATCCTCAACATTTAGAGTTTCACATGAACGATGAAGTTTAAATGGCTGTGGATTTATAAAGTCTGGAGATTACCATCTAATAGGATCAGCATAACCACGTTTGTCAGCCAGTGCCCCCTCCCTCTAGAGAGGAAGGGAGAGAGAGACAGAGATTTTTCGATTTTTAAAAACCTTCTGCAACTAGTCAACAAATGCATTTGCATGCAGTGTTTTTGGCTGCCAGGTTCATAGCTGTAAAAGCCCCTTTAAAAGAATAGCTAGACATTTTGGGAAATAAACTTATTTGCTAGCCTGTCTCTGTCTGAAGGTGACATAATGTGAGCACCTCTGAAGCTCACTAATTAAAACGCTATATCTTGTTTGTTATATCTTCACGAAAACTGAAATTTGGCTGTTTTTTTCCTCATTATCTTTGGACAGAGCCAGGCTAGATGTTTCCCTCCGTTTCCAGTCTTTATGCTAAGCTAAGCTAACCAGCTCCTGGCTGTAGCTTCATATTTACCACACAGATACGAGAGCGGCATCAACCTTCTCATCTAACTCGCTGCAAAGAAACAAATAAGCGTGTAGTTCCCAACATGTTGAACTTTTCCTTTAAAGCTCCATTCTCTCATTTAGAGAGATCACAGCGAGCATAGTCGGTCAGTGCCTTCAGTTGTTTGGACTGAAGGACAAAGACTTTCAAATACAGTAGGAGAAACCTGCAAGACATTTTCTGTCCACCGTTTACTGAGCGTCACTCAGCCACGCGACTTTCAAGGCTAACTGGCGGCTGAGCGTTGAGCTAATGAGAAAGAAACTGAATTCATTCATGTGCAGCGTTTTCCACAATAACAATCATAACTGACACTTTAACAATAAAACGGAATCAATTCAAACTTTTGCAACACCATCCAGCTGAAGAGCCCATTGTCCTGCTCTGCATGCGTCTCATAGAACAAGAGCACACATGAGATGCTGATTTGCTGTATGAATAAAGTTTTGCATGTGCTCGCCTCACAACGTTTTGGTGCTAATTAAAACATCTCTCTCAGTCAGGATCTCTCTCCCTCTGAACCCCCCCTCTCAGGCTAACAAAGGATAAGGTCACCTGCTGTAATTAGGAAAAGCTAAATAGTTTTAGGGGTTTTAACTCTTTTGAGTAAAATAAAGTAATCCTCTTAAGCAGGATTACCACACTGCTGTCAATCTTTGTTTGCTGTTACGTTGTTAAAGCCCAAATTTGTTATTGTTTGGGCTTTGTTACCCTCTTTGAGACCCCTGTAAGAAACTGTTGAAATTCAATTCAAATCACTTCAGTTTTATTTATATAGCGCCATATCATAACAGAGTTATCTCATAGCACTTGTTAATATAGACCAAGTCTAGACCAACTCTATATGCATAGACCCAACAATTCCACCATGAGCAGCGCTAGGCGACAGTGGCAAGGAACAACTGCCTTTTAACAGGCAGAAACCTGGAGCAGAACCAGGCTCTGGGTGGGCGTTCATCTGGACCGGTTGGGTAGAGAGTTTAAAGAAACATCTCCTGGTTTATGTCTGCTGTGTGACTCATTAGTACATAATGTCATAGATTTTGAATGAGCCTATAACAGTATTTAAGTTATTTCTATTCAACATGTGTCAGGAGGCGTGGGACTTTCCTTTCCTTTAGGGCAATAAAACAAATAATTCTTCAACTAAATGAAATGTGTATTCAGTTTGGCAACAATATCTTGGATTAAATATTAAACTGTCATCTTGCAATCCGTGTCCTGACCAGAAATCGTGTAATTATGATTTTGCTGTACCTTAATCTGTGGGCCTAATCTTCCGCTTCTTTTTTTTTTTTTTCCCAGACTGACATGAACATGACATCTGGAGGAGTGGAAAGATGGTTTTAAGATTTATGTAAGTAGGTTTAGAGCCAGCACCGAGTGATGCACTTGAGATGGGGAGGAGTTGGCGAGGGTGTGCGCGCACAGTTACCCCTAAATCCAGGGCCAAATGCAACAGGACGCCCCCTCTCTGACGCGCAGAGGGGCTGCCGCACGAGCAGGGGGTCCTACAGCAGGCGCTACATTTAACCCCCCCCCCCCCACTCTGAAGATGCTCCACATCCACTGAGCAAGACGGTCTTACTGGTGTGTATCTAAGTCTTCCAACTGCCCAGCTTCACCAAACACCAGAGGAGCGATACATTTGAAAAATAACTTTTTGTGAGTGTGCATTTTTGTCTTTTGTCTTTTTTTTTTTTTTCTCGGTTTTACCATATTTTCGGACTTTCACCGACCAATGTGGCTCCTTGGATCAACTTCCCAAGTGATGATGATGATGGATGAGCGCCTGTCTCCCTCCGCGCGCCCCGTGCAGAGCCCCGGGGAGAACCCGTCCACCATCCACAGCATAGAGGCCATACTGGGATTTAAAGAGGACACCATCTTCCACAGGTCGGCCTCCTACAGCATGACAGAAAAAGCCAAAGATGCCGAGAGGAATGTAATCGTGTCCCCGATGAAGAAAAGTCATTCCTCGGAAAGTTTTGACAGTAAGTAGATTTGGTTCTCTCCAAATGTCAGTATCACGTCAATTTAAGTGCAAACGGTTTACTTACAACACGCCATGTAGGAGCTGTAGTATTAAGTATTTAAGTTTATCACGCTTTTAGATAATATAACACCCTTACTTCTTTCTCAAGAAAATCATAATCATTTTCTTGAGGTGTCATGTGTTGGACTTTGCGCATTAAAACTGGCTATAAAAAAAAATCCTCAAATTAATAACTAAACACTTTAATAAGCTAAATTGAGTAGAGTTGGTTTACTTGAAAGTGTCAGAATTAGAGTTTAGGAAGCCTATTTAAACTTCTCGGGGGTGTTTCCTTTTTTTTGGGGGGGGGGGGGGGTTTCTTTCCTCGCTCTTCGGTCCTCACACGTGCTGTGTTTCCTCCGCAGGCGCGTGTTGCGCCGGCAGCGCCGCGGGGGCCTCGTTGTGTCCGGACTCACCGGACGGAGACGGAAAACTGTCCGACGACGAAAGTCCCAAGAAGAAGCACCGCCGCAACCGGACAACATTCACCACCTTCCAGCTCCACGAGCTGGAGAGAGCTTTCGAGAAGTCCCACTACCCGGACGTGTACAGCAGGGAGGAGCTCGCGCTGAAGGTCAACCTGCCGGAGGTCCGAGTGCAGGTGCGTCAGATGTTCCAGCTGTGGTTCCCGGTGGGCGCGGATGTAGTCGGCGTTAATGGCGGCTGCATAACAAATAATGGCTACAATTTAGTGGCCACATCTCCTAACACAAACAAAAAAAAACCCATCTGTAATACTTTATATATATATATAATACAGCAATAGAAGACAAAACCAAGAATCCTTCCAAAATGCTATCCTTTAGTAGGTTTAGATTTTATTTTATTTTGGGTAGATCGACCATTGTTGCATCAAAATTAAAGAGAGGATTTAGAGACTCAGAGAAACAATCTGTAACATATTTTCTCACTTTAATTCTCTCATAGCCTAGTGCTCACACAAACTCACTTTTGCAAGTCCACCGTTACTTACATTGTCTAGATGAGTACAAACAGTGCAAGTTTTACTTTTGGAGGAAACTGCTGCTGGATTAAAAAAAACAAACCTTTTTATTTTTTTGGCTGAACTTTAAGACAGACAAAAATAGATCACATTTATTTACAGAAAGTTTAACTTGCTTCAGGTATAGCTTTAATCACAGACATTGAAAGAAACTGAAAAATTTGAAGTTTTTTTCATATCTTACAGGCTTTGATTGATTTTAGCTTTTAAGTATTTTATTCTCTTCTCTTATCCATTGTGTGTGAAATAAAGTTGTATCGAGCTGAATTGAAAGTAAACACACTCCTTTTTCTTTTCAGGTGTGGTTCCAAAACCGGCGGGCCAAGTGGCGCCGGCAGGAGAAGCTGGAGGTGAGCTCTATCAAGCTCCAGGACACCTCCTCTTCCTCCTTGCTCTCCTTCAGCCGCTCCCCCACCAGCTCCCTGGGTTCCAGTCTGCAGCTGGACCCCTGGCTCTCCACCCCGATCACCACCTCCACCTCCCTGCAATCCCTCCCGGGCTTCATCACGGGCTCGCAGGGCCTCCCGGGCACTTACACCCCTTCTCCTCCCCCGTCAATGCCGTCTTCCTTGCCGGCCTCCTTCCTCAACTCCCCGGCCCTGGGACACAGCCCTCACCTGCCCCACATGGGCTCTATGTGCCCTCCGCCTCCGGTGTACCAGTGCTCAGCTGATCCAAGGAACTCCAGTATTGCCTCACTGAGGATGAAGGCCAAGGAACATATTCAGTCTATTGGGAAGACGTGGTGATGCTCAGTGGAGGTTAATAACGGACTTAGAAACCCACAACACATCATGCTGCATCTTTTGAAAAACGGACTCCATCCACATGCTGACGATGTTGTTACCTTGGAAGTTCGAAAGAGTAAAATCTACAGTTGGCATCCAAAATTAGAGACATCCTTGTCACCTATAAAGGGTAACACTTTCCTTTAACTCCCCATATTTAATGCTAAGAAGTACATAAACATGTAACTAAATGGTTCATAACATACTATAATGAAGCTGTAAGTAGATTTAAGTGTTTATTGTCAACGACTATAACTCCTCCTGTAGTGAATGACAATATGGTAAAACACTGGTGTAATATGTATTCATAGACGTTGACAAATACTGTACAAAAATGTCCCTATATCGGCATACACCTACATTCTAAGGTATTATAAGGCATTTATTTCATGTTTGTAAACTGCTGATAAATGCTAAATAAAGGGACTATAGTAAAGTGTTACCCTTTTAAGCAATTATCTGAAACTGTGACACTAACTGTGAATTTCCTGTAAAAATCTAAAACTTTTGAACACCAATGATCTGGTGTTTTTCTTCTCCTGTGTTTACTGTAAAGTTTTATCCAGTGTCATGTTGCCAATATAAGAACCCGTCAGTATTTATTCTACTTTTGTAATTGGAGCCCTCATCATTTGGATTAATTCCTCCCTGCTGGTTTTTGATTGTTATCATGAATGATTTAAGGAATGTGAATATTTTCTCTGTACAATAAACTTTATAAGTGAAATTCATAAAAAAGTGGGTAATTTTACATTTGAGACATCTCAGATGCGCACACACATGTTTCTGACATCAGGAATGACTGTAATATAAAAGGAAATATAGAGCAGAATAACATCCACGACCTGTAGTTGATCCGATAATATCACATGTATGTAAAAAACTATGATCATGCTGTAGAGTGGAGGTGCATGAAAGCTCAGTCCACTAATTGGGGAAAATATTTAATACAGCACCCCTTAGTGGTCAGAATTCCACTAACATGACTATCAGGTTGAGATGAAAAGCTCTTAAATTTAACACCAAATGCAAAGCGAGTGATGAAGGGAAACACGTTGGCATTTTCCGTTGTGATTTATCAAGAATAATTTGGTTATATATGATTAATTGCATTTGCAAATGCTGTCTAAAACACTCAAATAGGGCCACACATCATACTGTAAATGCAACTTTGGATAAAAAAAAAAATCAATTTAATCTCTTTATGGTATCAAGTGTCATACCACCATAACATTTAATCATTTAATTTAAAGCAGTGGTAATGAGAATTAAAGAGGCAGCTTAAACTCCCAGACTTCCTCCCTCTGTTTTACAGAGAAACTTATTTCCTCCTCATTAGCTCCTATAAACTTTATCCCATTGACTCCTGGGATTAGACTCATAATGACGGGGTGAAAGTGACTTGTACCTCTATTGTTCGCCAATCATCCACGACAAATGAGGGAAGAGGACAGAAGGGAGTACTTTCCTGTGGCTTTAAGCAAAACAATGTGTGTAACCAAATTGTATCAATTAGCATTTCCTATTGTGTGCAACCTCTGAGGGCTAATAATAGTCCCCATCATCATCTATCCTACTGTCCTAAAGACACACTGGGGTGTGTTTGTGTGTTTATTTATTCTGGTGAGGAAACGCAGCACCAACGCTCTCTGAATGGACCATAAACTAGTTCTGGTGATCAGTTGTCACCAAATAATATGATCATGTTTGCTTCAGCACTAAAAATAATGTATAACATAGACACTAGAGATGCTCTGGTAAAGGATATTGTGCGCCATCTGGTGGTAGAAACTGGTTCTTGTACAGGTGGAGTGAACTTTATCACAAAAACATCAAAACAGCGAATGTGTTTTGAGACATGAACAGTGGTGTGGTGTGCAAAGCACAATGAGACATCCACAATGCAGTTATCACAATGTTAAATTTATTCAGCATTCTCAGCTTATGTAACCTTGTCATCAAACTGCTGCATGATATGCACATTTGAAATTACTGATAAAATGAACTTATATTAGCTTTCCAGTGTATTCTTACAGCAGAAAAAAAAACCATATACAGTGTGGATATGTGATTACAGGTGTCAAACAGCATTGGTCTTGCGTTCAGGTGGAGTCATTGTCCCGCAGTTTCAAAGCCAGAAGAAGCAGGTCTGACATCTATAATGCAGTGATGAAATGGAGAAAAACATGTAACTGTAGCATCTTATTTCCCCAGTGGTAACATTTAAAGGCTTAGACACTGCATTTAAAGGAGAGGTGCAATCCGCAAACTGACCTCTCTCAGATATTTGTGTCCGTCCTCTTCTATCCAGCTGCTGCGCGGCCGAAGCAGCCCGTCTGCAGTTTGTGGCATCTTCTGGTCTTGGTTCTTTTGTTGTAACAGAGCCTCCATCAGACGCTCGTGCCGGTCCGGCTCTGTGACCCCAGCGGTTTCTGAGGGTGTGAGGTAGCCACTGTTTGCCTCCTGCAGTTCGGGCCGGCTCTCGGTGCTCTTCTTTCCCATCAAATGACCTGGGAAGTTAGACAGAATGGGATGCATTAAATCTGTTTGTGGTTTAAACAACACCATGATAGGACCTGTAAATGAAATCCACAATTTTTACCACATTGCAAGCCTGGATGACTTAAACAGCCATCTAACGGCCAATAAAATGCATTCAGTATATGTCTGCAGTGAAACAGCTTCTTACCTAAAAGAGGTATGTTTGTTTCATTTCATTTAATTGCATTTACTGGAATTTAATTATTTTCTTTTTCTTTTATGAACCTGTCCGTAACAAAACAAAAATATAAATAAATAGATGTTCCTTTAAAGCATGCAGGATTTAAAAGGGGCTACAAACATGATTAAAATATTTTCTGTTCCTGCATGATTTGCTCTAAATATTATCTCCAAACCTTATCATATAAATCAAGCAAATACACTATTAATTTTTCAAAAAAAAAAAAATGTTTTTGCCTGTCCTGTTGAAAGTGACAAATGTCTCTTACCCACTGCCCAGTGATTTCCGCGGGGATACATCTTGCCAACAACTGCTGCAGGACTCTCCGAGCAGTGCAACACACAAGGTATTGCAGCCAGAATAATCAAAAGTGGCCCCACTGGTCTGCAAGTCCATGAGGAGCATATGAACACTCCGCCCATGTTATCAGAGGAAAGTGTCAGAAATCAACGGCCGTATACGAATCCTCCTTAGTTGCAGTTAATTCAGCTTGGCTCTTTAAAAAACCTCCACCATGGTCGCTTTTTATTGCTGTGGTGTCGCGGACGGGGCGAGAGGGGCTCCGGCTGCAGACTCGGCTGGAACTTTCACTCCCGATGACTTTGACAGACGCGAGCAGTGATGGAAGTTAAACGCCCCTCCTGAAACAGCTGTGCGTCAGCGGCTGCTTTAACAAGGACCACCAGGATAAGAAAGTCACGATGACAAAGGAGCATCCATCGCCCGCAATTATTAGTATTGCTCGCCGCTGTTTGTCCAGAGATTGCGGGGCGATTGCAGGAGGCGTCAGCGTCATTTCGCGACGCTGAGTTGGCTAATTGCTTCCGTCTCAACAGGCACGTGGGGGGGGAAGCTTGACAATGGCCAGCGGTGGAAGAAGAAGCATGCGGATGCTTTTCTTAAGGGAAAGTACAGCAAAGTTGAAGCTATCAGCAGTAAATGTACTCATCAGGCAGAATGATTCAGTGTTGTACAAAGGTACTATAATTGAATTATTATTACTGCATGTCGAGCTAATCTGTTACTACTTTACATGCCGTTCAATCAATCAATCAGTCAATAACAATGTATCATGTTTTGGAAATGTATCACGTTTTCTTTTGTTAAATCTCTCTAAAAAAAAAAAAAAGAAGCAAATACTAGTGGAGTAAATAGTCCATTACTTCATTCTGAAGTATAAAGTAGCACAAAATGGAAGTACAAGTACCTAACATTGAACCGCAGAGATGTTTTGTTGTTTTTTATTTTTCCTTGTCAAAACCAGGTGCCTCCATTACCCACAATGCAACGCAACAGATTAAGTGCTTACGAGTGGCTATAGTCTAAATTTAACTAATGAGGGTTTTATTCAAACGGTGAGGGACGCAGATTATTTACACTCCTTGAACACACCCCAAAGTTTTTCTTACCTGATCTGATACTGTGTCTGCACAGTTTATCTTTTATTGTGATGTGCTTTGTGGCAAATGCTGTTCTGCTACGAATAAGATGTACACACTCACTAAAAACAGAAAATGTGATTGCGATGGGAACATGGGTCAAACAAGATGCCGCGAATGAGGAATACTTTTGTCGTGTGCTCACTTACAAGAATTTGACAAAGCAGCATATGCCAGCGTGTTATGCGTAGGCCATTTAATCATTTATCGGTACAGCTTATTACAGTGTATTTATCCCTCTGGAAAGGTCAACAATGTGAATTAAGCAGTCCTCAAACACAGTGAGGCACCCACGCATGTGCCTGTGTGAAATTCTCATACTTGACTGATCCCTTTCATGGCAGTATTGACAGACAAATTGCTGGAGGAAGAGAATAGATGAGGACAGATAAGGAGTCCACGCAGGTAAGTAACATTTTGTGTTGAAAAGGTTGAAGGTTTCCTCAGGCCGCAACAACCCCTCCACCACCCACACACACACACAGACACACACACACACACACACACACACACACACAGACACCAGCTGGATATCAGAGAATATCTCTGGCCCACACGTTACGAGCCAGAGATACTCTCCATCCTTGTCCAAGGATGACCTTAACAAAACAGGATGAGTCACCCGTGGGCAAAAGGCAGTATCTGGTAGAACACACAGAGCAGTGATACCTGAAATATTTGTTGGTTTATTTTTATGAGACAATAGGGTTTTTCTCATGTACTGAGAAAATGTCTGAAATCCAGGAATATGAAGAATCACTGAAATAAAATATTTAAATCATTTATGCAAAATTGCTAAATTGCTAGTGTTCAGCCAGTCTCCAAGCTACCATTTTTATCCAAAATCCTGGATTTTGGCCTCCATTCATGATGGTTTAGCAGCAACCAAAGATTGGATGTCTCTTAATTTTCTCCACCTAAACCCTGACAAAACAGAAATTCTTTTGATTGGACCTGATAACTTTGCCACCGCAGCTGGTCAGTTTATTGGTCCACTTAAGTCAAAAATCAAATCTACCGCTTGGTATCATGTTTGACCATATGACTGTTGACCATCATCTTACTAAACTTATCCAGTCCTGCTTTCTTCAACTAAGGTCTGATTTTTGAGATATTTCTATCTTATCTTCTATCTTGAACTGTTAATTCATACTTTCATTTTCTCCCGCTTAGACTATTGTAATTCCTTCTACGCGTGCCTCAGTCACTCTGCTTTAAATCACTTACAACTTTTTCAAAATGCAGCTGTCAGACTATTAACCAGAATCAGCCATCGGTCCCACATTACTCCTGTTCTTGGATCCCTCCATTGGCTTCCTGTAAAATTCAGTATAAACTACAAGATCCTGTTGATTAAATATGTCACTACACGTCCTCGCCCACATTTCAGGTCTCCTCGTTCCTCACTCCACTTCTCAACCGGTCCAATCTTCAAATCTCTGCCTTTTATCCATCCCTCGCTCAAACTGCAAAACAAAAGGTGACGTGCCTTTGCAGTCTTAGACCCAACCCTCCTGAATCTTCCTCCTCAATCAGTCAGATATGCTGAATCTTTGCACAGTTTTAAAAACCCATCTTTATAGGCAAGCCTTTATATAAATCTTGTGCTATGCTGTGTTTTTATTGGAATTAACTTTTCTTTATCTAATTATTCATTTAGATTTTCAAATGTGTATGTGAAGCACTTTGTAACAATATGTTTTTAAAAGTGCTATATAAATAAAGCTTTACTTACTTCTAAAAATGCTTATTTTATATATAATTTGAAACGCGATACCATGATATGACGATATTGGGGTATATTACTGATGTGAATTTCCATCTTGCACCTTTACTTAACAAAAACAAATGAGTAAGACTTCAAACATGCCAAGTTAGTGCACAATGAAGGTATGAACTTGGGGTTACCACACACTGAGAGGCTAAGGATTTTTTCATCATTCAACCACTCATTCATACATTCACGACTCATGCCAGATTGCCAGCCCTTGAACACTAAAATAATTTCAGGTCACGCAATTAAACCAAACTGAATTAGTTAGAAAGTTGGAATAAGTGCAATTGGCTGCGTCATTCAGCATTTTGCTCGTCTAAGCTGATAATTATAGAGTTTTAATTGAATAAAGTGAGCTGAGTTGGTTTTACTAACTTTATTCATCTTTAAAATAACTACTGTTCTCCATACCTTGGTATCCCCTACTATGTATAACAAAAAAAATTAAAGTGGTCAATGCTATAATAGTCCAACTGTAAAATCCTGATTTACTCTTAACTTCTTTTGTTGGGTGTAGAAAACAGCAGGTGGCAGTGTGGGGTGATTTTAGGGGGTGCTCAGTCAATGTTTGTTTTTGTTTTTTTTATGATGAGTCATATTTCAATGAAAGCTGCATCAGTAACTTTAGTTTTATTTTATGTATGTACGTATATTATTACATGTTGTTAAATGTCCCAAAGAGTCCTGGATAGCCTGAAACTGCTGATTTTACAGATGTTTATAGATTATCTTTACAATTTATTTATGCTTTATTATCATCTCTATAAACAATATTAATACATAATACAATTATTGTAATGCTACATGTGTCTTCAGGCTTATTCCCATACATTTTATGTACAACAAAGTGAACAATAAGTGATCTCATGCTGATAAGCTGTGAAAGTGATGCTCTTTCTATTTTCTATTCATACTATTTTCATTCTTTTCAAATGTCATATGATGCATTAAGTGTTCTGATGGTAGTGTCATGACTGTAATAATATTGGCTCTGTGAAAATTAAAAGGACATTGAAGGAAGGCCTTTCAGCGGGAGAGTGTCAATTAAAAAGAACAGATTGCTATTACGAGGTCTTTGCTGTTCGTCACAGTTTTGACTGAATCACCTGGCAGCTGTCCAATCTGAGAGCTCGAAAGTAGTGCTCATATTTAAAGAAACATATTGCTTTACTTACATATTGTTACCCAAGAGACAGAGATGGAGAGCGCATATAAATGATTCCATCTATTGTTTGCAAATGTATTGTTTTGATATAGAGTGTGCAACTATTCAAGCAACAAATCACCATCAAAGCTGCATGAGTGACATATTCAAGTTTATATACATGCAAATAATCTAGGTGTCTTGTTACTTTCGTAAATTTAGGGATATATAAAATAAAGTTTTGTGGGTTTGATCAATGAGTTTGTCTTAAATCTTAGTAGGCCCCCAGAAGATAATGAAAGGGATGAGAAATAAAAAATTACAATTCGGTTAAGCTAAATTATGTTTTTTTTCTGACTTTTCTCTAATGTTTTACCATTTCTTTTGTAAAATAATGTATAAATGTACCTCTTACCTCTAAAAATCCATCAAATGTAACAGCCTAAGAAGAAAGAAATTCACTCTCTGGTTTAGCTGCATGTGCACATGTGACGACGTGTCGTTTCATTTTAAGGTAATAAGTCAAAACGGTTGGGAACCGCTACTTTAAATACAGTACAAAGGCAACTGGGAAGACATTTTGTATCTGAACAAATAACACTACGAATACTAATCTACATGATAATCTCTAATCATAGGATACAATTATCTGGAATACAAATGTATTGTCTATTACAAAACAGGACTATCTTCTTCTTTGAAAAGTATTGAAGTTAAGCTTTCAAGTGATACAACCAAAGGCTTATCTCATGCAGGACATTTGGGAAAATTAAGGAAAACAAGATGGTAAGCTCACAGCAGCACCTCTTTGCTGCTTGTAGCTGACACGAGGAGACAATGTGACATCACGTGACTGTGCCTCTGTTTGGGGTGGGGAGAACGGCAACCTCAGCCTCCTCCCCTGCACTGAATCTGTCACACTTTAGAGGGGCAGGAGGCACCACCATGAGGGCCTATTATCATATACATGCACAAATCTAACCGCCTTGCAGTGTATAAAATGCATTTGCGTTGTCTTATGAATAAATCTTGCATGGTCTATCATAATTAATGGCTAATTAGTTTATGCTGCAGCACTCGTCTGGCGGCCTTTGATAGGTCTGCCAGAAGGACGCAGCAGGCCAAAGACAACCTTATTCAGCTGAAAGCCTCTCTCTCTGCAGTCTCCCAGGTAGGTGTGTTTTGTTTACCAGTTTATCTGTCACACATACTCTAATGTGATGTTATCGTGTCACTTTTTGATTGCTTTGTTATTAATGTGTTATTTCTGTGTCATGTGGTCAACGTCAATAATCGAACCAAGATAACCTTGCTCATGTTTGCATTTGTGAAGTAGCATAGGTATGAGTTACAATTCTTAGACTGAAAAGTAGCCATCCTCTCTCCCATTGATTTGAGCTTTACATGCATGCATGTGGAGATTTGTCTTGTGCACTGGATTGACATCCATGTTTACGACACTTCCATCTTAAACAACAGAAAAGCCAACTTTGACCTTGGCATACACAGCATGCAAATGGACAATTCCACAGCAATGTTTTCCAATCCATCATATAGATATGCTACGGCACAGGCCTAAAATATGAACATAGGGATGTATTCAAGTATTATACTCTTCTCCTGCTCATTTCCTTTTCTTCCTCTCTATCTCCCCCACCTCCCTCTGTCTCAGTCTCCCTCTCTCTCTCTCCTTTCTCTGCACCAGCTGCTGCCGCTGCTCCAGAGCAACACTGAAGAGTCCCCTCACCCCCCTGCACAGACAGAGACAAAAGGCCTGATTCGCCTGCTGAACACTGCCCCCTTTCTCCATCCGTCCCTTCATGCACGGCCATAGAGGTG
Source organism: Gadopsis marmoratus (assembly GCA_036023855.1). Classification (NCBI taxonomy): domain Eukaryota; kingdom Metazoa; phylum Chordata; class Actinopteri; order Centrarchiformes; family Percichthyidae; genus Gadopsis; species Gadopsis marmoratus. The sequence goes on along the minus strand of JAVQJF010038764.1, from coordinate 15,018 downwards.
GTGGTGGCGGCGGCGGGGGCTTGAGGAGAAAACGAGGCCTGGACTGGGACTAAAATCTAGGACTGACCCAGTGAAGGAGAGTGGGAAGAGGGGGAGGGGAGGAGGAGGAGGATGGGGGCTGGAATGGTTGGGGCTGAGTAAAGGCAGGTGCTGAGGCCTCTACAGGAGGACTGATTTTTCCTGAATATCTCTGAGTGGAAAAAAATCTGACAAGGGTATGCCACATTTACCTCTATATATGCATGAACGTGCACGTTTATGTGTGTCTCTGTGAGGGCATATGTGGGCAGGGGTGGCATGTGTATCATGGGAATCTGGGGAGTGAGGTGCATGAATGGCCTGTGTTTGCCCATGTCAGATTGCCTGTGCTGTTAGGTTTATTTTTATATTGTCTTTATACCACAGTGTAATGCTGCTGGGGGCTGCATGAAAGTTTTTAGTTTTCAGAGAGACTACCAGTGTGTCTGGGGGTGGAAGCACTGGGGGATCTGGCTGAGAACCAGGCCAAGACACCGGACTGAACTACCATCATGTTGACCTAAATTTGCTTCTTCTTTTCAGTGTGTTAAGTTAAATATGACTTGCTGTTATCGGTCATCATTTTCCCTTAAATGTGTGAAATCGTACCTCATGAAACATATTTTTTGTTTACATTGTTTGTATGATTTTTCTCATGGTCTTCACTGATGTCCAATCCAGGTAACTGTGTTCACCCAAACATCTTTTTATGCATGGTTGAATTTGTTTGGCCTAATTGTATGGCACTGCAAGTGTCCAGAGTAGTAAATCTCCTGAAATCATTTCACCACCTGTCTATAAAATTATTGTGTTCTTGTTTCACTGAGTCTAGATGGCAATATACATGTTGTTTGGTGAAAAATGTTGCAGTGCTTCCTGGGAGGTGGGCACTCTGCTTCTGCCTATGTGTTTCTGAGGCCGTATTGCAGCACAGGGCTTTATGTTGGGTGACCGGAACCAGCTGAAACCGGTTTGAGGCAGACGGAGGGCTGACAGGAACAATACCGTCTCTGTGCTCCACTGAGGGATAGAGATAGCCCAGGCTACTCCGTGGCAGCCCTTCATAGCTCAGCCACTGGCTACCATGGCACAGACACACACCCTGCTGCTGCTGCTGCTTGCTGCTGGCTGGATGTTGGTGTGCGACGAAGCGCAGCTCGTAGCGAGGGGGGCAGGGAGATTTGGGAAGGGACGAGGGCAGGGGGACGTGGCTGGTTGGGAGTCTGTGAATCTGCAGCCTAGAGCCTGCCTCACACACACACACACACACACACATGCACACACACACACACGCACACACATGCACACACACACACTGAAGCATGATCTGTCTGTCTGTTTGTATGTTTGTGTGCTGCTAGTGGTGCAGAGAATGAGGATCTTTACCAGGACCACCACCACCACTCACCAGATCCCTGGATGTAACCTGACCCTGTATTCTGGGCCTTTGCCTGGTTGGGAAGACACAGGACTTCCCCCCCCCCCCCCCCCAAGCAGGGTGGGGTGGATGGCTTCTTTGTGGGCTAGAAGTGTTCTGACTGTCTGTTGCAGGATGGAAGGAAGGAAAGAAGGTTTGGCTAGAGGCTGGAGAGGGACGGAGGCACGAGGGTGAGGAGTGGCTGATTCACTTGCATGTTTCCACCATTGTTATTTTACCTACACTTCACTGAGATTGTAGCAGTGTTTTACACAGTGTGCAGATTTCAGGTGGTAATGATGCATGTGTATTAAACTGCTGTCGTTGAGAGGAATTCCGTGTTGTGTATTTTTCCCATTTGTGTGTATTTAACCTTCATTTACTTTCTACGTCAGGCTGCTCTGGCTGTCATGGCTGTGACTAGCTGTTCTTTCCACCAGGCCCTGCTCTCTCTGCTGCAGCTTCACACACTTCAGCAGCCATTTTCCCCCCCTCACTGCATTTCTCGCCTGCCCTCTCCCTGTATAACATTTCTCCCTCTCTCTGTCATTTTGTTTATATTTACCTCATTATCACAACCGTCCAATTATCTGGATTGAATTGAGAATTGTTGCTTTTTGAAACTGAAGATGAGGCAAGACAAGATATGGGTCTGTGTGTGCGGATGAGATTGCCATGCATTTGGATCAAAGAGCAGTACTGGTTTAACTGAACGTACTGTATGAGCAGAGCAGCAACATGGCTTTGCTTTTGTCCCCAACACCCATATTACATAGGCACAGTGTATCTCAGCCCCATCATATTTTATTTGCAGTGCTCACTATTAAAGAAATAAAGCCTGGTTTGATGCAAAAGAGTTGTAGTGAAAGCACTGAAAGCAAAGATTTTCTAATGTATAATACTGAGAAAGACATTTTGCTTATACCTTTACTAAGAAAAACATGTTCTATGAACATTGGTTGTTTTGATAAACATGTGTTTGCTTTAAAGAGTGACCAGCTTTAGATCTTTTCAATATCACCTTATCAAACGTCTTTTCTCCTGTTATCCGGTTCACATTTACACTTCATATTTCATTCAGCTAAAGTATTGTTTACATGTTTTCTTCACCCTCAAACCAGCAGACGAGTGCGACTCCACTGAAAGGAAAATTACTAACATTTCAAGTACACTCATCTTCTATGTTGTATTACTTGGACCAGATCCACCCATCTCCTGATATATATATATATATCAGAATATATACCGTATATTCAAACAGAGGAACTCTCTGATGTAGTCAGGACATGAAGCAGCCTTGTTCCACCAGCATAAAAGTAATAATGCATTTCCTTAGCACACTGGTATATTATTGTTTTTCTCCCTATTTCATTTGTTAAATTATAGCAATGCTGAACATGTAGTGATTGAGTATCCACATTTTTAATGACATCAAAATGTCAAATCCCCCCCAATGTGGACCAGCATGTGGTTCCATTGTGTTTCTCTCTGAAACAGTTCAATGAAGTTGCCCAATGCATGGACAAATTAGGCATCAACAGGACTAATTGTACATACTTGTATGTATATAGGTCAGCTGGATAGTTTGTTTTGAAGATGCAGGAGGAGGGAGCCCTGAGCTCAGTCTGCTAATGCATTAATGAAACATTGCACACCAGAAAGCAGTGACTAAGTCATGGCTACCATGGTATTTCACAGGCTGTACTGTATGTGGACACTGGCACACCATGTGGTGGCAAATGAAACTGCAAAATAAAAGCTTAACTGAAAGATGTCTATGTGCTTGGATCCAAATCATAGTGTAAGCACTAAATATACACACGTAAGAAATTGGACAGTTAAAAAAAAGGTATTTAATATTAAATTCTGTAGCTACTACCCAAATAACAAAACATTATAAAATACGCAAATTACCTCACAAAAAATGTCAAGCAAGTTGATCTTTCATTGCCCTACATTTGATGTACATGTTTATTTCCAGTACTGTTGAAAGGGAAATAACACAGAAACAGGACTGAAGATGACCTTGTCCTGTGTGTACCACCTCATCTTAGTCAAATAAAAAAATAAATTAAAGAGACCACTTTCATAAACTCAAGCAATGTCATTGTCTGTAATGTGCATATGACTTTTTACTTTTATGCCAGTTTTTTAACTATAACAGAAAAATGTTTCCATCACATTATTATTATCATTACTATTTGTAGAGCCAAATAATGTAGAGTAAAATAATCTATAAGGCTGTATTGGTTATTCCTGGCAGTAGGAAAATGTTGAATGACATAAATCAGAAGGTACTGGGATATTGGGATCATTTACATCTATCTGGACTATAAACTAGTAACGCTTGCCTGTAATACAGCATAAATGATACAGACATATAGATCTATTGCTATGTGGACACGCTTGGCAGCGTTATATGAGTAGTAGGTACATGTATTGTATTGCATTGTGCTTAACATTACTTTTCTCCAACACTACAGAGCTGAAAAGGACTTATAAATAGCCTCATGCATCAGTGTGTGATTTTGTCAGCTTTGAATTAAATGTGTTTAAGGACTGTTTTTAGAAATGTCTTGAGCAGCTGTTTCTATTACACTCTGTACATCCACCCTCCTTCATCATATCATCCCAGAAATTCAATTACAATTTTACCTTTGAAGAACTATTATGTTTGTGTAATAAAAAGACAGGATTATTTATACCGTTATCATCCAACATTTATGATTTTCTCCAGAAAAACTGACTTTTGCAGTGCTGCCTTCCTGTCCCAATGTCACACTCCAACTTGATCAAAAGTCAAAAACTGAAATACTCACGAGCACAATCATATTACAGAGGTCTTAGTCTTTATTGTGTACCTCTTGATACATTCCGTATGAAAAACTGCACTTCCAAATTTTTAGATAGTTACATGGAATTGCCCTGCAAAATATCACCAATTTATCACTTTCAAACTTCAGCAAATTGTGCTCCATGGGAAAAGGCCTCACAACCCTAAAACCAAAGCATTAGTTTCACACACAAACCTCTTATAATCTAATAAGCAGAGTTTCACTGCAAAATGTGATCATTTCTAGCATGTTGAGAAATTCATATCATTAGATATACTCAAAAATCAGTAGCGAACATGGCTTATGTTACTCATTATTCTTTCATTATTTTTGTGTTACCCAGGTGAACTCCTCATCAGACCATGGGAGATATGAAGACGCCAGACTTTGATGACCTGCTGGCGGCCTTTGACATCCCTGACATGGTGGATCCTAAAGCAGCTATTGAATCTGGCCACCACAACGACCCTGACGGACAGCTCAAGCAACCCAGTGGTGCAGTGACTGCCAATGAAGACGAGGGTCACAACCCCTCAACAGGACAAGACGTTGGCGTTAGTGTCATTGTCAAAAACATCCAAAACACAGACACTAGTGAGCATGGTGGAAACATATCAGAGAAGGATCGACATTTCTACTGCCATCCCCAACCTCATTCTGTTGGCACTGGCAACGGACTTCGTAATGGCCTCTTACCGGCAATACCACCAGGTACTCATTACACAAAGAATGGCTGGAAACCTTCCAGAGAGGGGGGGCAGCCAGTTAAAAACCAACCATCTACCTTCAATCAGTTCAGCCCCATCTCCAGTGCTGAAGAGTTTGATGATGATGATAAAATTGAGGTAGATGACCCCATGGACAAGCAGGGAAGTCAGTCATTCTTTAGGTCCACCAATAAGAGAGAGGACCAGAATCCCAAATCTCCTGTATCAGTGGACAATGATTCTAAGCCCAGAGCGAATAGAGACCAAACACCTGAACAAAACAAGAACAACAATGGCACTCCAGGATGTTCCAGGTCTAACAACCCCCCTCAATCAAGTTTACCTGAGGAGGAACTCAAGGAAACTGTCCTTAAGCTTCAAGTTCAGGAGTGCAAGGATGCCGGAGAGCCATCAGGGCGCGTTAATGTGCCCAGTATGTCTCAAGTCAAAGCCAAGTCCTCTGCAAAACTTTCATCTTGTATAGCAGCCATAGCTGCCCTTAGTGCCAAAAAGGCTAGTACTACAGACATTTTGGAATCGCCTTCAACACAGAAAGAAATCATTCAGGCCAATAAAAATCCCAGAGCTCCAGAGAAGCCACACGAGCAGGAGTCAGCCCTACAATTTGCGAAGAGGCTGCTAGCAAGACAACCAGACAGCCCCTCTAGTGTCACCAGTGAGGGTAGCAGCAAAGGTTCCCCTGCCTCAAGCACAGACTCCACCCCGGTTATCCCAAAGGTAAGGATCAAAACAGTCAAGACCTCATCGGGCCAGATCAAGCATACTGTCACCCGAGTTCTATCAGAGTTTGATCCCGAGGGTCTTAAAAAAGGAGAGAACAGTCCATCTGTCATGACAGCCACCAGTGCAATTTTCTCACCTCCCAGAAGGCCCTCTCTGCCAACCACAGTAGTAGCCACCACTGGAGGCCCTTCAGTTGAAATAAGCAAGCAAATGACTATTAAACCTCTGGCAACAGCTTTCCTGCCTGTCTCAGCAGTCAAAACAGCTGGTTCCCAGGTCATCAACCTGAAGCTAGCTAACAACACCACAGTCAAAGCAACAGTCATCCCTGCTGCAGCAGTGCAGAGTGCCAGCAGTGCCATCCTGAAAGCTGCTAACGCCATCCAGCAACAGACTGTCATGGTACCTGCCTCCAGTCTGGCTATTGCCAAACGTGTTCCAAAGACAGTCCATCTTAGTAACATCAATCTTCTGCCTCAGACAGTATCCTCTGCTGTCTGTGATCTCCAACAGGCCCTTTCCTCCTCCAAACAGCCACAGCATCAACAATCACAACAAGTCAAACAGAAGACAATTTTCGCTGGCCGGGCCTCAAAGAAAGTTTCTAGAGTTCAGGTTTTCGCCAGCTCTCAAAGCTCTGTGGTGGACGCCTTCAATAAAGTTCTGAGTAGCATAAATCCTGTCCCTGTGTACATCCCAAACCTCTCCCCACCAACCTCCGCTTGTATCTCCCTACCCTCACGTGGCTACAAGTGCCTTGAGTGTGGAGATTCATTTGCTCTTGAGAAGAGTCTGGCACAGCACTACGAGCGTCGCAGTGTGCGAATCGAGGTCACCTGCAACCACTGTGCAAAAAGTCTAGTGTTTTACAACAAATGCAGCCTCTTGTCTCATGCCAGGGGCCACAAGGACAAAGGGGTTGTCATGCAGTGTTCACATCTAATCTTAAAACCCATCCCTGCAGATCAGATGATAACTTCATCGCCCTCATCAGGCCCACCCAAGGTCACTGGCAGCAGCTCCACCTCCCAAACACAAGCACCCATTAGTCAAATCCCAGGGAGAGTTGCTGGTGGTGGGTCCCAAACTACAGTGATTTCAGCTCCAAGCAGTGCTCCTCTTGTGGCAGCCATGCCCTTGGAAGATGACGCGTCGAAGCTCTGCAGGCACAGCCTAAAGTGCTTGGAGTGTAACGAAATGTTCCAGGACGACAGCTCGCTAGCTATGCACTATCAACAGGCAGCGGAGACCAGTGGGCAGGTGTGTGTATGTAATGTGTGAACTGCTACATGGTTCAATTGAATTCCAAATTTCTGAATATAAAATAGTTGTAACTTCTGCTAAGTGTATAGATTAACACAGTATAGTTGCAAATTGAGAGGAGTAATTTGGGCAGTACCATAAATTTTTCCCATTACGTGACTCACAGTTGGAGCACTTCCAATCACTGAGCTTAAAACGGCGGGTGGAAGCTAAAGATTATGGTGTAGAGAAAACTGATTTTAAAGTCTGTGGCAAAAAATTAATTAACTTTTAAACCTGGGGTACATTTTGGATGAATTCAGCAACTATGTTGTTAAATAATGTAACAACGAAGCACTCGTTATCATTATCCTTATTAATTATAATTAATGTTTAAGTGTATATTGGAGAGTGGATAACAGTATCCTTTATGCAAAGGCAACCTCTAATATTCTGGGTGAAATCGTTCCAGTGCAATTAAAATACAATTGATGATTTTCTTTATGTCCTCTTTTCTGTGCCCGTAGAAAACATGCACCATCTGCCAAATGCTTCTCCCAAATCAGTGCAGCTTTCTGTCACACCAGCGAATCCACCAGCACAAATCTCCTTACATCTGCCCAGAGTGTGGTGCCAGCTGCCGTTCTGTCCACTTCCAGTCACATGTCACCAAGAACTGCCTGCATTACACCCGTAGAGTCGGCTATCGGTCAGTCTGCCTTAAGTAATATTCATGTAATTCATTTGCATTTCTGTCTTCTCTTGTGCTGAGATATGGTTCCCAAAGTTTGAAAGCAAGTTAATGCAACTTTAATTTACAAACTATTTCCTCTGTTTACACCCTGATGTTTTGGATGGTCAAATCTGATAGTAGACAAATTCACAGTATTTACCATTGAGCGGTGTCCTTTGTAAGTGTCTATACTTTGACTTAAATGTCTCTTGCTCTTGCTTTTCTTTCAAAGTGCTTCTTATAATGTCATTTCTAATTATAGTTATTATTACATTATGTTTGCCCCAGCTTGACAATCCCATATCACTCCAAGTGATATTAGTGAACGTATGGGGAAAATATTCCACAATTCTTATGTGGAGTCACCAAAGATACAAGCCATTAAAACTGAAAACTCAGTATCTGAACAATTATGGCTCAATTATGAGTCTATTAAAATGTTATCAAATGAAAATCTTGTCGCAAAGTTAAATTTTGCAATGTTATAATATATTTGCATTCATATCTGGCAATATTTTCGCTGCGTATCAATAAAGAGCCATAACAACTTCACAAATGTGATGTACGTCTTAGCTGTAATTTGTATATTCAGAACGTTACAGATTTAAACATTGAAATTCAAATCTCTGCTAAGGTGCACATAAAATGAAAAAAAGCCGTTTTCCCTCCCTGAAACAAAAGATTAATAATGCCTCTCCATTTTGGGAAATTTGGTTATTCAAGTTTTTGCAGAGGGTTAGATGAGAAGAATGATACTACTCTCGACAGACGGTTAGCTTGGCTTAGCATAACAGCCTGGCTGGCTCTGTCTAAAGGTGAAAACATCCAGCTACAAACAAGATATAACATGCTAATTAGTGATCTTTTGTAGGCAGATGTTTTAACCTTTGGACAGAGCCAGAGTTTCCCCTTGTTGCCAGTCTTGATGATAAGCGAAGCTAACCATCTTCTGGCTGCAGCTTCATATTTAATGAGCAGACACGAGAGTGGTATCAATCTTCTCATCGAAAGTGAATATGCTTATTTCCCAAGAAAAGGCTCTGTAAGTTTTGATCCCATGAGTCCTGTGCTGACCAGCATTCAGTCTCACTAATCATGTAACTTAAAAAAGACAATCTTAAATTACAAAACACCAAAGCACTTCTGTCAGAGGAACAACTTTCACTCAGTTAAAATCTCATTTAAATCCTGACTTTTACAAACTCTTATTCCTTGTCCCTCCAGCTGTATCCACTGTAGTGTGATCTTCGCTGATGCTGCAACTGTAAAATCTCACGTCCAGAGTGCTCACTGTGAGGTCTTCTATAAATGTCCTCTCTGCCCCATGGCCTTCAAGACGGCGCCTGGAACGCACTCGCACACGAACACACAGCATCCAGGAATGAAGACAGGAGAACCCAAGTAGGTCTTTACACGATGCATCTACTATCAAAAACACAGTGGACACATTATATAAAATGCTCATCTAAAGCAAATTTTAGTTTTGTATTCCATTAAAGACAGAATTCAGCAAAATACTGTATATTGCTGCTGCAGCTATTAAAGGATTGTCAACCACACATGCACATCAACACACTACACGCTCTTCTCTTCACACAGGCACACAGGAATATAACCTAATACCTATGTCCAAATCATTTTTCTAAGGAGAATTATCCTGGCTGCTCCATCAGTAGCAGGATTTGTGGGTTTTAGACATGGTGGCTTAACTTGGGTTTGTTTTTCCACATGGCAACCTTCCACCGACTTACACATTGTCCATCAACAGCACTGCTGATGATACAGGAGCAGCTGTTGTTGTACCATTGGGTGGGTTTGGCCCACTATTTCAGCAAGTACGTTTTGCAGTGACCTCCCAGAGCTTTTTTTAAGGCCAGTTTTTTTTCTGTCTTTCAGGGTGATCTATAAGTGTTCCATGTGTGATACCGTGTTCACTTTGCAGTCCCTGCTCTACACGCACTTCGACCAGCACATCGTCAATCATAAGGTTTCGGTGTTCAAATGCCCGGACTGCTACTTGCACTACGCACAGAAACAGCTCATGATGGACCATATCAAGGTGCGGATAAAAAGCAGATATTTTAGGCATGCTTGATAATAATATCCACATTTTATGTATCCCGACTTAGATTTATGTGTCTGTTTTTAACTTCTAATTCGGTGACTTAATGAATAGGTGTGTGTAACACAGTATCACTACCTTTATTTAAATTGTCAAGGCCAATCATCAAGAGTAATGCCAATAAGTTTGGTCTACAAATATTTCACATACCTATGCTTTATACATTTTTAGTTATAGTTAAATCTGCATGTGTGGATCCTTTCCAGACCATTCATGGAACCCTGAAGTCCATTGAGGGTCCACCAAACTTGGGCATCAACCTCCCTCTCAGCTCCAAGCCTACTAACAGTACCAACAGCAACACCCCCAGCAACAATAATAGCAAAGATGGAGGAAATGTCAATGGTCAAGATAAGGCAAATACTAAGCCTTCACCTTCACCACTAAAGAAAAAAAACAGTAACTGCTCAGCAGACTTCAAGAACCCTCCCGCCTCAGGATACACATGTGGAGACTGCAATACCCTCTTCAGCTCCAGGGAGGTTTTTGTAGCTCACATGAGGCGCGAACATGGCAAGGTGAATGTTTGAAACCACCATCATAAGGAACAGTCAAATAATTGATTAAACCAACTAATCTTGTCAACTCTAATACTGCTGAATAGTTTAAGCTAAAACAAAGCATCATATTGTATAAGCTCTTCATATGTTTTGTATGTACAACTGAAATTTGTAAAGTACTTCGCTACCATAGCTGTCGACTAATTGTAGTGGCGTAAAAAGTGTAATATTTCCCTCCAAAAAGTAGTATAAGTTTAATGTGGCATGAAAAGATAATACTCAAGTATAGTACAAATACCTAAAATTTCTACTTAAGTGTAGTACTTGAGAAAATGTACTTGGTTTACATTCCACCACAAGACCTAGAGTAGAAACATGATCCATAACTGCCTATATTTCAAGGTATTATGCATTCTCTTTGTATTGCAGATACTGAAGAAACACCCATGTCGACAGTGCGACAAGTCCTTCAGCTCCTCCCACAGTCTTTGCCGACACAACCGTCTCAAACACAAGGGACTGCGGAAGATCTACACCTGCCCGTGAGTAGAATAATAACCCCTTGGTTACAGTTAACAAACAGCTGCTGCCATGATTACAAGAAACCAACATTGTCTGTCCATAGGAAACGGGAAACAAACTGCGCTCTCCCGTGTTTTGTTGACCGATCCATCCACCCTTCCTTACATACAGTGCAATTCAAAGTGTCTTCTCTTTAATACTCTAATAATAATTAAAATCCATGCAAATTGTATGTATGCAAATAATAGATGACCAAATCAGCTTGCAAGGGTTTGTAATTGAGATTTCACTGTACTTTGACAGGCACTGTCCAGCTCTCAATCAGCCGTTCACTAAAAGAGTGCTGCTGGATCAGCACATCCAGCTGATGCATGGAGTCAAAGACCCAGAGGGGAAGACTGTCAGCTCTGACAATATGGAGGCTTTACCTGACAAGAAAAGGGTACCGTGGCACACATTTGTGGAATCTTTTCACCTTACAAGTAAATTTTATGGTTCCCTTGTCATTCCTAACCGATCGTTTTAATCTCCTCTACAGACCCTCAAGCTCAAAAGGAAGCCAGAAGAGGATGAGGGGTCTCCAGGCTTGAACTCCAGGGGCGCCGACTCACAGCCGTTGAAGAGGCTGAAGGTGAACATCCTCAAAGTTCACAAGTGTGCCGTCTGCGGTTTCACCTCTGAGGACATCACAGCTTTCCATGAGCACATTCCCCAGCACAAGTCTGATGGCTCGTCCTACCAGTGTCAGGAGTGCGGCTTCTGCTACACCTCCCACCGCTCGCTGGCCCGACACCTCTTTATCGTCCATCGGCTGAAGGAACCGCAGGGTTTTGCCCGATACAACGGACGGGGCAAGGATGTCGACGAGAGTCAGAGAGAGAACCAGCTGGATGTTGCAGACGAGAACAATGACGGGACTCCAAATACCAAATGCAAAGTGTGTGGGAAGATGTTTGAAACTGAGGGAAACCTGAATACCCACATGAGGACACATGGCATGGCGTTCATAAAGTCAAAGAGATTGGCTGAGAAGTGAAAGGACCATACTTTTAAACCATTCCAACTATAGCCAACATGGTTGTTTTTAACTTATACAGTTTGTTAAATTTTTGCAGACAACCTACAGTATCTCAATTGGCTGTGGCTATACTGCATATACATGATGTACATGTAGGTACTACAATATGTATATAATACACACACAAGCATATGTAATATATGTCAGTCACTTTATGTCTCTTTAAGTAAATTGAACAAGATTGCTTTTTTACACACATAAATGTTTCTATAGGCCTTTTTTTATAGAAGAGCTTTTTTTATTTTTAACAGTTTCCATTGTTGTCTTCTCACTAGGACTAGATAACGTAATATATTGTTGTAATGGGATTAATCCTCATACAGTCAGCAGTGTTCTGAATTTTCAATGCTGCTAATGTCCAACGAATGTCTGAAAGATAAAAAAATATATACATAAAGTATATAAATCATTTGGGAGCTTCAGGTTTCCCAAATACTGTACATATTACCCCTAACTGAAGTCATTTCAACTTAAAAGCTGAGTAGAGGATTGGCATCAAACATTGTTTATGTTACAGTTTCTTTAATTTCATGGATAACTAATATTTCTCTCCGAGCCCTCCTTGGCTTCTACAATAAACCCTGTCTCCGTCTAATCCAAGGAGAATTCACAATTCATGAAACTAGTCATTCTAAAATAAAATCTCTGCATTAACTTTCAGCTGAAATTACAGAAATATCAGAATATTTCAGACAATCAGGCAAAGATGAAGCCTATTTTGAGCTGCATCTCCATAACTCCTCATCAACCTATTATCATATGCATCCACAGACTCAGAAACTGGTTTAAAGCTAATTTCTATTGCTATGTCAAGCATTTAACATCAGATCCATGAGTCTCTTAAAGACAAATATATGGGCCAAATTTAAATTTTCTTTTTAAAATATGTTTTGTAAAAGATTGTGAAACTTTTTTATGTTTCATTCCTGTCTTAATATATATATACTGTATATATGGCACCTCTTTGTGGTTAGAACTCACTTTCAAAAAAGTGTATTTTCCAGAATATTTGAAATATCAGATACAAAGCACTTGCCTTTTATTTAACAGCAGTCTTCTTTACAGCATAGTTCAAGTTGTAATGGCCCTGTATTTCATAAAACATTATCATTTTCTCTTGTCTTGTTTCTTCAGTTTGTGGTTCTTTGGTTTAATGTGAAATCATAATGAATGCTCATTGACAGGACGAAAAACTTCTGGGAATGTGAATTATTAATACAAGATCAGACAGTTCAATTAAATGAATAATAACTGAAGGTTCTGAGAATATTGTGATTGTTGTCCATTGCTTTCTTTGATCCATGCATTTCCAAAATTCTAGTATTCAGTTTTGGACAGTAGTTTTTCTACAATAAGACAATAAGACTTTAACTGTCTCGCGCTGTAAAACTGCATGTGAGAAGCAGTCTGTGAATTGTTTGTTGATTAGAATGTGTTTTGCTGCTGCTGTTTTTAGACATTTCTGATGCTTGTGTACAAACCTGCTCTTCATGTCAATAAATGATAAAACCTGCCAGCGGCAAGATCTGATAATCAACTGAGACATCAGCTCTTTTCTAAGGAAGCATGTCAGAAATCCTCTCATGATCATCCACACACATGCTTGTGTAGTGCTGTTTGTGTCATGGATTATTATTACTATGAAAGTTGAAGCCTAAAAGATGGATTTTGATAACTGGTGTTTGGCCTCTAAATTTCCTGTAATCTATTTAACATTTGCATTCAACCAAGTCTTATGAGTGATATTAAACTGTACCTAATTTTACCCAAATCCTAAATGTCAACTTGTCTCTTAAAAATGTTGTTTTCATAGAACTTTGAAAGAACTTTGAAATTCCCTCTGGATTAAACCTCTTATCAATAAGTAAATATTTTTAATAGATGCATCTGCAAAGTTGCAAAATGACAACATAGGTTATTATTTGTTATCCATATGATATTCCACTGATTTTGTATAGATTGTTTCACTCACTGTTGCCTGGTAAAGTTATGACACTTCATATAGATTTATGGCACAAGCTCACTCACTAGTGGCCATTGGTGATTTATTTCAATTACTGGACAAGCTTTGGTGTTTCTTCTACCATATTTTAGGTTGAGACAAATGGTTGCAGTAAAAATAGAGAAATGTAATGTAATGATTTAAATGTGTAGCTGAGGTTTCAATTTATTCTTATCCAGAACAAATTACCAGCAATCCCTTATATGATCAGACCAGGTACAGAACAGCTTCTGTGGCTATTTAAAGGCTAAAATCAGATGTCTGTCATTACAGTGGTAGTGATGGGACTACAACCTGACACAACCTCAGCTTCATCATTATTGGTGTGCCTGGAGTGTGGTAGCACTGCAGCAGGATACCTTGGGATACCTCAAGCACTTTCAAGGTATCCCAAGGTATCCTTTCAAGCACTTCCAAGGTATCCTTTCAAGGTATCCCAAGGTATCCTTTCAAGCACTGTCAAGGTATCTCAAGCACTTTCAAGGTATCCCAAGGTATCCTTTCAAGGTATCCTTTCAAGGTATCCCAAGCACTTTCAAGGTATCCCAAGGTATCCTTTCAAGCACTTTCAAGGTATCCTTTCAAGGTATCTCTAGCACTTTCAAGGTATCCCAAGGTATCCTTTCAAGGTATCCCAAGGTATCCTTTCAAGGTATCTCAAGCACTTTCAAGGTATCTTTTCAAGCACTTTCAAGGTATCCTTTCAAGCACGTTCAAGGTATCCTTTCAAGGTATCTCAAGCACTTTCAAGGTATCCAAAGGGATCCTTTCAAGCACTTCCAAGGTATCCTTTCAAGGTATCCCAAGCACTTTCAAGGTATCTCAAGGTATCCTTTCAAGCACTTTCAAGGTATCCTTTCAAGGTATCTCCAGCACTTTCAAGGTATCCTTTCAAGCACTTCCAAGGTATCCTTTCAAGGTATCCTTTCAAGCACTTTCAAGGTATCCCAAGGTATCCTTTCAAGGTATCTCAAGCACTTTCAAGGTATCTTTTCAAGCACTTTCAAGGTATCCCAAGGTATCCTTTCAAGGTATCTCAAGCACTTTCAAGGTATCTTTTCAAGCACTTTCAAGGTATCCCAAGGTATCCTTTCAAGGT